>WNHD01000168.1:0-43517 GCA_011057455.1 Ganaspis sp. Gsp50 | reverse complement strand
TATCAATTAAGAATGTGTAAATAACTTGTGGCCTTTGGTCCAGTGACCAAAGGCCACAAATGATTTACACATCTTTAATTGACAATTAAGGTACTAACATAAAAATACATGTTTAACAAATAATTATCATTTAACACTATAATACTATAATTATAAATTAAGGTCCGAACACAAACAATTACACATCAATAAATTAACATTTAACCAATTATTATTATTATTATTATTATTGTTAAATTAACAATTAATCATTTAAAGATGTGTAAATAACTTTTGGTTTTTGGTCCACTGGTCCAAAGGCCACAAGTGATTTACACATTTATATGGATAATTAAGATCAGGGTGTCTACTAAATTTTGCTTCCTTAATTCTCGGATATTTCTAGGTTTTTTCTGGTTGAAAAAATTATATTTTCTTCCATTAAAAACAAAATTAATAAACTGCAGTCTAATTTAGTAAACATAAGAATACGTTAAATTAAAGAAATTTATTATATCTACTGGATTTTTTTAATTAAATTAGTTAATTAACAAACTATTGTCACGTTTTTGTTTTTTTAGCAGCAAATTGCAAAAAATAAAAAATCGAATCTAAAAATAATAAAATATATTTTTTTTTTATATTTTGTCCCTATTTTATTGTTACTACTATTATTATGTAATGTTAAAAGAATAAAATAATATTTATAATTTAAGAGAAATAAAAAATGGAACTAATAAAGCAAATAAAATTAAATCAGGGTGTCTAACGCGGTTCGAAAAAAAACTCCCTGACTTTTCTCCAGCTCTTTATTGATCCTCAAACTTCAAAATTCATAAAAAATTCTAAAAATTTTCTTTATCATTTAATTATATTTGAAGTTAATCTTATTTTAAAAATTGTTCCTAACTTTAAACAAAATTCCCTGACTTTTCCCTTCCAAGTACATTCCATGACTTTTCCATGACTTCCCTGGCCGTTAGACACCCTGATTAATTATAATAATAATATATTATTATTATCATCATCATCATCATCATCATTATTATTTACTATTATTTATTATTATTATTTAGTTCCTATTAATTTTTTATTATCTTTAAAAAATAATTATTTAGTTTAAAAAATGATTAATTAATAATAAATTATTTATTTTATAATGCATTTATTTTTAAAAATATGCACTTAATTAATTTTAAAATTAAAACTCAGAGATTTAACAAGAAAATTCCAAATCATGATTTCAGAAACGTTTTAACGATAAGTCAGATTTTTAAAAGCTTTTTAAATCAGCATTTTTTTAAAAATTACTTTGCAATTTATTAAATTGAATTGCGCAAGCGCACAGGTATAATTCTGTTTTTACTTTAAAAAATTTGAGGTTAGGAGTACCTGTAAAGGTCGATGTAAACAATCTTTCCTTTCTTGAGAAGACTCTTCAAAGATTTTAATATTTCAATAACGAGATACTTCAATATGTCACGACGATCTTTTAAGAGAATAGTTCAACAATGACAAATGCAACTTTTGAGAGAAAATTAAAAACTGCTTGTGTACAACTCGACAAAACAGTTTGTGAAAGTTTGTAAATATATTATTAATGAATAGAACTTTGCAGACCACTGGCTTCATCTATTGACGACTTACTGAACAATTTCAAATGGTTTACAAAATAATAAACAAAAATAAAACCATTCAAAATTTTCAAAAATGTTTACGAGAAAGCAAGAATTAGTTGAAAACGAACAACATTTTTTAAAAGCATCAACAACCCTGTTTTAGAATATGAGGAATAAAATTTCGACGATTTGATGAACACGAAAACGATAAATAACCCTTTACTTTGTATAAATTATAAAACATGTTCAATACTTATGTTAGAAACGGGAAGGACTTACGAATCTGAATATTCTTGTAGATGTAGAAAAAAAACTTTGTCTCTTTTGAATTTCACCGAATATTTTGAAACCTGAAAATGTACAATTTAAATTAATTAATTGAAAACAACAAATCTTTCTTAAAAAAAATTATAACTTATTTAAATTTTATTAATTCTTTAAATAATTTTTCTCCAAATATAATTATAACACTTCCTTTTTATAATTTTGGTATTGTTTTTCAAGCAATTAGAGTTCATTGCAAATTAAAGCAATTTGTACTACAAATTTATTGTTAACACAGAGTTCCGTACATATTTTACTGAAACTTGTGCAAATAACACTATCCTTTCGTAATTTTGAATTTCTATAAAATTATTTTCTGCACAGTACTGTGCAGAAAATAAGCACTGCAAAAGTGTCTAAAAAACAAAAATATTGACAGTGTTTACAAGTTCACATTATGTTTGATTCATTTCTAATATCAACATTTTCCTCAATTTTTCAATCTACTCGCGAATGTGCAAAAGCGTACCGAATTTTATCTCTCGAGGTCAAATAGTTTGTCCGTAAGGGGATGCACGAAAATGTATCGAAGGTACACATTTTATCATAAAGAAGATTTTGTTATTACACATTTTATATATATGGAACCCTAACCACAACAAAAAGTCATAATTTAGTCTATTTGAATTTATGAACTAATTTATTCTTAAAAGTACAATAATATACTTACACACATATTCTAATGTTTCTAAGCGATGATCATTTACACAAATATTGATACACACACATCACTATCACTATTTTTACTTGAAAACAAGAAAATACTAAAATTTGTTATGATTGCGCAGCGAAAATAATAAAAGAAAATAATTGAAAATTCGAACTGCTAGATTTCAACACTTTTACACTAAAGTATTTTACCACTGTTTTCAAAACAAATACTCTTTTTTATTCAAACCACGAAAATTCGATCTATTTGAAGTTTAAAACACGGCAAAGAACATCTTCGAAAATGCAAATATAAAAATCTACAATAGAAAAACAAACGACAAATATGGCGGACATTATTGTTACTCGAACCCCCCCTTTAATACTTTTATCAAAACAATCGTTATTTTTTCATTATTTATCAAAACAACTGTTGTTTTTTACATTATTTATCAATGCATTGAGATTCGATCTGTTTTTTGTCGAAAATACAGCAAAGAACATCTTCAAAAATGATTAAAACAAGCAAATTGAAAATAGAAAAAAGCAAACGACAATAAACAAAACATGGCGGACACCATTGTTGCTCTTCGCCCCTCGATTTCTTTTCACAAATCAACCCTATTTTCCATTGGTTTTTCTATCAAATTATGAAGATTATCAAAATTCGATTTGCTTGATGATTAAAACAGAGAGAGATTAATTGAGAGAGGATGAATTAGCCCCAAATGAACTTGATTTCCCTTGCAGGCGGATTAACCGAAAAAATACTACCCACGCGTCCTTAGACAAAAAATCACTTTTCAAGTATTAGATTGCTTAATATTTACGATTTTTTTGATTGTTTTACCTCGCAGGACTAATTAGTCCGATTATTAGTCCCGAATATCCAATCTGTTCAATAATTAATTAGTATTTTCTGTTCTTCAAGACAGGACACTTTGACCCGACAAGCGGAAGTCATTAACTGGAACCTGGAACCAGGAAGTGGTCAAATTCAACCGTCTCTTTTGGCGGGAAAACCTTCAAACGGAAGCATGCGCCCTAGGGTATTTCCCTAGACCAATCAGAGAGCAGATAAATATTTAAATTATTATTAAAAATTGAATAAAAAATTGAAAAATATAAACAAATGTTTCTTTTATGGAATCAATTTTTTAAAATAATATTTTCACGTTTAATTATATCAGTATAGATTTATTTATTAACTCATAAAAATAACTAAAACAAAAGAATTTTTGAAATATTTTTCTGAATTTTAAATTTAACCTACAAACTAACGCGGGAAATTTAAAATATTGTTTAAATTATTTTCGATTTTAAAATTAATCTTAAAAACTATTTTAAAAAATAATAGTTGTAAACAATATAAAAGTTTTTGTCATAGTTTTTGAATTTTACAGGGTTCTTTAAATAATCAAAACAAAAATGTATAATTTAAATCAAATGTTTATTTAAAAAGTAGTATAAATTAGATTAAAAAGATTATTCATTAAATGTAATCGGTAAAATTTAATTTGACCTTAAAATAAATGAGTAAGAAAAAACTACTACTTCTGTTAGATTATGAAAAATTTAAAACATTTAAGATAAAATAAGTACAAATGGAACAAAATATTATTTTTAGTTTTTTCTATTATTATTATTATTATTATTATCATTATTATTATCTTTAATTGTCTTTCCTTTGTTTAAATTTATTTGTGAATTTTCAGACTTATTCTTTTCTTTTATTTACATTAAAAATACATTTAACATTTTTAGAATCGATTTGTAGATCTGATATGTACCATTTTTTTAAATATTCAATTTGTTATTTATTTCCATTAAAGTTCAAAATTAAAAACGTTATTAATTTACTCTTTAAAATATATTCATCCATACTTTTTAATTATTTTGATTTGATGATTCATCAAATTAATTTAATAATTTATCTTTAATTAAATGCTTGACTTTAATTAACTTTGAAACTAATTTCTTTTTTCAAACTTTTTATTCACAAATTTGATTGTTCTACAATTTTCGTGCATATAGTACGCTTGTTTTACAAATAGTATGACACACATAAAAAAAAGCTTTTACTCGTTGACTTTGGGTAATTTAGATAAATAACAAAGTCTTTTGAATTCTCATCAATAAATTTCATAAAAGCTTTTAAGTAGAATATGCCAAAGCCACATGTACATCTGCAGTTTAAAATCAATAAAAATTAATCAGTCTACAGTCTTTACAAAACGTTGATTATGCAAAATCTCACTATAAAGGTATGGTTTCTTAAATAGAGGCAATATTCTACGCTTTTGTTCGCAAAAAAACAAAATTTTCACGAATTATTTAATTGCTCTTCAGTTTGATTAATTATTTTAAATTTAAAAAATAACAATTATCATTCATTGTCTTATATAATTGTAAATTTTTGTATTATTGTGAATTTTCTTATTATTTTTTCTTATTATGAAATGATCGAATACATTTATACAATGCAAAGAGTCGGATAACGCAAAAAGAAAACATTTATTCAATGAAAAACAAAAAACAATTGGCTAATCCAAAAAAAGTCTGATAACGCAAGAATAATTGAACACGAAATTGAATGCAAAAAATAGTTGTTTAACGCAAAATTATTTTCAAGCAATGAAAATTTCTATTATCAATAAATATGATCCGTAAAAATGAATGCAAATTTTCTACAGACCTGATGATTTAAGAAAAAATAAACAAAAGATTGCAACCCTCAACTGAAATAAGAGTTTTTCTAGTATTCTGTATACACATACGATTATAACTTAAAATAAATCTTTGCAAAAGCGTGTCTCATAGCTAGTCTCGAGCTACATGTCTAGGCATTACACAGATTTAAACCAAAATTTAAATATAAATTAACTAACTTAAAAACAATTTAAGTGAAAATACAATTATTGAAATCCACTAAATAACTCTTAAATTAATAATTAAATAACTTTGGAAAAACATTCGCCAAGATTTTCAATCCTGGGAATTTATTTAATACATATATTTTAAAAGCAATGAATTGAAAAACTAAATAAATAAAGTCAAACTAGATAATAACGATAAAAAATATCTTTGATTTCCAATTCTATCCAATGCCTTCAGACAAATACATCGAGAACACTTAGTCTACTAGTTAATGATTTTTACAATTTGTACTGTCTCGTCGGTTTCGATGCTTCATCTTAAATAGATTGATGAATTCTTAGTTTCGGGTAACTATTTGGAAATTCAGTCTCACGCATCCATGTGTCGTAAGAACAATCC
The DNA here is from genome assembly GCA_011057455.1 of Ganaspis sp. Gsp50. Lineage (NCBI taxonomy): Eukaryota > Metazoa > Arthropoda > Insecta > Hymenoptera > Figitidae > Ganaspis > Ganaspis sp. Gsp50. The sequence continues at coordinate 37,671 of WNHD01000168.1, read as the reverse complement.
CGGAAGGAATATTTTTACAAAAATACATTTTTACACTATTTATGTACGCCTAGCCCTGAAGTCGTCTTTCTTATATACATAAATCGCACATTTAATTTAGATTTCAAAAAACAAATTCAATCTTTCGATTAATTTTACTTACAGAAGCATAAACTCAAATTAAACAACGGTTTATAGAAACGTTATTTAAACTGAAATTGAATTGAAATTCTTTGATACTTTTAAATATATTTTAACATTCCAATATTTATATTAACAATGCAATATTAATAATGAGATATTATTAATGCAATATTAATAATAAGATATTATTAATGCAACATTAATAATAAGATACTATTAATGCAATATTATTAATGCAATATTAATAACATAATATTCACAAAAATTATAATAAAAATAGCTAATAAAATAATAGAAATAACTAATAGAAATTTCGCTAAAAGTTTTAATTCCTATAAACCGTTTTTAATTTTATTCCAAAGAATTTTTAAAAAAGGAATTTGATTGTGCGTCCAAAAGCTGTGCGATTTGTATCCACTTATTGGTGGTGAGGAACAATATTGCAGCCAAAGGCACGATGGGATATAGAAATAAAGCTGCTTATTTCATTATTCAGAAGAATAATAAAATTTCCTGATGATTCAGTTAATGCCTTCTCACAATATTCGTCCATGAACTCGAAATCTGTATAAACACGTGTATTCCAATTGACCATGATTGCTGTGTATCCTTAATTCCACAAATTCAAATGACGACTTTATTGATGTGTTCTGTACAAAGAAAAATTTGTCAATAAGAAATAAAAAATTATTTTATTAAAAAACTTAATAAACATTTAAAATAACAAACATTTACAATAATAAATAATTCAAGACATTTGAATATTATTACATATTATTATAAAGAGTCTGTAGAATATATTTTATGTTAACATAAAAAGATAAAATAAATATAAAATATATTTCTACTCTTTTATATTACCGATCCTATTTTTAGTAAAATCGATTTTAATCGCGAAAGTAATTATATTTTATGAAAAGGCAAACCTGAACAGGGAAGTACTGCAAATTATTTTCAGAGTCAAGAAACTCGTACTCTCCAAACATAACCGGTTCCAAGTCATTTTCATCCTTCAATCCCTAAAATTCAATCACAAATTGATTATCACTTTGAAATAATTTCTAAAACTAGCTGAAGATGTGCTCTCTACTGTATTAAGTTTAAAAATAAAATTATGACCTGAAATGTAAAGAATATAATTAAAAGTAAAAATAAAGCAAAAATATACAAAAAAAAGGCATAGGTTTCGAATAAACTTTTGAAGGTTTAATTTAGGAATGTTAAAATGTTAAGGATTTAAAATGTAAAAACGTGTTCAAAATAAAATTAAAAGAACAAAATAAATATATAAATAAAAATCGAAAATCGTCACGATTACAATGCTTTCTCTATAAGAAAACAATACAAAAATAGAAAAAGTAAATGAATAAATGCAAAAATAGAAAAAGTAAATAAATAAATGCAAAAATAGAAAAAGTAAATAAATAAATGCAAAAATAGAAAAAGTAAATAAATAAATAAAAAATAGAAAAAGTAAACAAATGAATAAAAATAGAAAAAGTAAATAAATAAATGAAAAACAGAAAAAGTAAACAAATAAATAAAAATAGAAAAAGTAAATAAATGAATGAAAAATAGAAAAAGTAAACAAATAAATAAAAATAGAAAAAGTAAACAAATAAATGAAAAATACAACAAGTAAACAAATAAATAAAAATAGGAAAAGTAAATAAATGAATCAGAAATAGAAAAAGTAATTAAATAAATAAAAAATACAAAAAGTAAATAACTAAATAATAAATAAAGTTTAACTAACCCAAACGTTAAAAACTCGCGGAGCACTTCTCATGTCTCCATTGGGTAAGATTGATTTAGGAACGTGTTCAATAGTAAATCCAGTGACGTAAATCAAGTTGCGTAATTTTATTAATAAATAACCAGGGAAATCTTGAAAAGCCCAACAAGCGCCAGGTTGTAGAGAATTCCTCTGTATCACAGTTCGAGGATTGTTACTTTCGTAATACAAGGTTAAACCAAACAGCGTATACGCTCTTGTTTTAACATTGTATCTTTGCGTGCATCGAGTACTGATTACTTGTCCACCTGAAACAGAAAAGAATACCAATAAATTCTTCTTTCCTTCTCTAAAAGGAAATCAATAAATTCAGTCAAACAAGCACCTGCTGATTCCAACGCATAATCAACTTTTCCCGTTTTGTCCGCATCGTAAATCTGAAGAATTTCTTTGACTATTCTTCTTATATCTTCTAGAGACACGTTACCTCTAACTACCTCCACCTCTGCAAAAAAGAAATTTTTATTTTAAAAAATATCCACATACAATTGTACAAAAGTAGTATTCGAAATGTAAAATAGCAAATCGGAAACTCAGTAAAATCGAAAAAGGAATGAACGAATAAAGAAAAAAAAAGAATGAACGAAAAAAGAACAAAAGAATGAACGAAAAAAGAACAAAAAAAAGAACAAAAAAATGAACTATAAAATAACAGAAAAAAACAAAAAATAGGGAACAAAGAGACGAATATTATTGCAATCATATGAATAATTTAATACCATTTAATGAAATAATTATTTTTTGAATAAGTTTTGTAAACATTGTCATAATTTTTAATTAGGAGGCAAGAAAATGAACTGAATTGTAACTGAATCTTATTTTTACCTTTTATGCGCTCATTGTGCATATTGTTACTTTCTCGTGATAATATTATGCTTTGGATGACTTTAGAAAGTTCTTCTTTTGAAGCGGAAGTGCCAAAATAGCCAGAAAGAACGTTATCAACGTGATTTTCAATTTCTTCGTCACTTAATGCGGGATTCGAGTCGCAACAGGATTTAAGCTGTAAATAATTATCTCGCAGAGCTTGAAACTCTACTTTCATGGCACTAATAATTTCAAGATTTTTCTTGTCCACATCTCCACGAAACTTCTCTTCTAAATTAGTCAATTTCATCTGAAAAGAATATCCTCACTGTTATATTTTGTCACCCTAATTCACAAATCAATCAAAATAATTATCCTTACGTCATATTCCGTCCAAACGGTTTCGTTGTCTCTTTTCAAGTCTTCTAACACTCGATTCACGTGCTTCAATTGCTCCTATAAAATTAAATACAGTATTTCTTATTATTTATTTTACTAATATTAATTACTAACATTATTACTTATATTATTACTAACATTTATAATTATTAAATATTTTTAATTAACAAAATATATATTATATTTATAACTAATTTAGTTTACAAAATTTCAGCTTATTTTCAAAAGTTTGACTTACGCTCTGCAAAAGATTTTCACGTTCCAGTTGTTGAAATTTGTCAGCGAGGATTTGAAAATTGGATCTCCACTCGTCGTCTTTTGAATTGTCAATAATGAGTCTTTCCTTTTGCAAATTTGAATTATAATTAAACGATGGCACTGTTTGATGAATGCTTTTCATGAAGAGTGGCATTGAGGATAACAATTGTGGCAAAAACCAGAATCCTAGATTTTCCAATTAAAAAAAAAACAATTGTTAATAGCAACTCTTTTCATTATTGCACAAGAAGTTTTGCAAGTTTTGCATTAAATTGTCTGATTTGTGAATAAATTTGTGACTGAGAGAAGGATAGACGAAGGAACTCACCAATCGAATAGCTTCAATGATTCCAATTCTTGAATCTCCGGAATTAGCCTCCCTCTATCCTTCTCCCATTCATGTCCATCTTTTTAATGTCCGAAACTGAAAACTTTACGATGGCACCAGGACTATCTGTTTATTTACAATTGTAAATAAACTAATCAAATTTTATCAATCTCTGTCTTTATGCGAAAGTAGTGAACGTGTTTCAAAATTAACATTTTTTTCATTAAATATCGTAGTAAACTTAATATTTTTTTCATTAAATTTTTAATTTAATAGTTTAATGGATACTTCTGCAATTTAATGAATGTGTTTTTAATTCTAATTGCATTTTCTCTTTCTAATTGCATTTTCTTTCTTATCTAGTAAAAATAAATGTAACTTGTAAAAGCAAACAAACATCGAGCAATTAAATGTTTATTTTATTAAGCCTCCAACTTCTAAATCTTCGGTAGTGTAAATAAAATATAATGCCCACAAACTATTTCTTTTTCTATTAAAGCTTGTTTTTTTTTAAACAAGGAAATGCAAGTGCCACACAGATTAGTTTCAATTGTTAATTAACATAACAAGCAAACATTTATATATCAACCTATAAATATTGCGAATATATATATTAGTAACTCTATAAACCTACGCTACAAATGCTCAACCGGTTGATAAAATATATTTTCGTATAAACGATTTATCGTATTAAAGGCATCTCATAAAGGCAACTTTGTCTTTGTAATTGGCAAAAAACCTTTGGCTTTTGATAAGCAATTCTATATTGATCAATAACAAAATATTTTTTTATTATCAATTCAATACTATCGATATATTTATAAAATATTTCTTTTACAAATTGTTAAATTTAAATCTTTGCATTTTAATTTTATTTTAATTTTTTTTTTATTTTATTTAATTATGCTTTTAGTCTTGATTGAAAAACAAAATAAATCAGAATACACTTCATAAACTATTTCAACGTATTTAATAACCAATAAACAAAAATTCCTCTTGATATTTTTTTATTCCAGACTAATAGAATAAATTTGAGACTAGTAATATTAACAATAAAATTATTTCAAAGCCGTGAATATAAACTAAAGCAACCAAAAACTAAGCACACGGAAATAAAAAGTAACACAGCATTTATCAACTCAATACTTTTACACCCAAGAGTGTGTAATAAAAAATCAACAAACTGGAAAGACATTTTGGTGTCTCAAAAAAAGGAAAGAAGTTAGTAATAAAATGTTAGTAAAAGTGAAAAAAACTGGGTTTGACTTGAACGCGATTTTTTAAATTACCAGCCAATTTCTGGCAAAGAAGGCAACGATACGTTCACATTTGGTAATTGAGGCATTGAAAAGTTTTTGTATAAAGTGAGATATTTTAAGAAAAGTTCATAGTCGACGAAAGTGAAATTATAAATTTCGTTAACGACATGCTGAGTCGTCTCAGTGACACCGTTTTGAAAGTTTTTCAGATAATCCAGACATGTAAAAGTATATTTTTGCATAACGTAAGCTCCTGAAACAAAAAGAAGATAAATACCAGGCTACTCTTTTATTAATCGAGAATTTTAAACCATCTTCTTAAAAATAAAAAAACTCAAATTTATTCAACATTTTTCAAATATTTCTATTTTTCCATTTCTAATTTTCTATTACTATTTTTCTATTTTTCTAGTTCTATTTTTCTATTTCTATTTTTCTATTTTTATTTTTCTATTTTTATTTTTCTATTTCTGTTTTCTTTTCATTTTCTCTTCTTATTTCTATTTTTATTCACTATTTTCATTACTTCTCTTCAATTTCCTTTATTTTGTCTTTATATATTCTTTAATGTTCAATTTGATATAATTGCCTATTCATATCTACGATTTGTCTTATGAAAAAGCGCATTTTCGTATAAAAGTATTTATTAATTTTTAAGTTTCATATTTACTTACCGGACAAGAAAAGGAGGGGCAGCAGAATGATCCATAAAATTTTTCTCTGTCTCCCCTGTGCGTGTTTTCTTACATTAAATACTCGACTTAAAATCCATGAATCTAACAGCATTATTCTAATTAATAAATAATAAACTCCCTGCAAAATTTGATCGACTGTTTTCCACAACCGACTCCACTTAGATTCTGTAAAGAATAAAATTCTTACATAAATTTCAGATAAATTATTCACGCAAAACTTGAAAAAACTTGTAAAACGTGAATAAATTACTTTATTAATTATTTTCTGCTTATAATATATTTGTAATATATTTATAATATAATATAATATATTTACAATGTATAATTTATACTTATAATTCATTTCTTTATGTAATTTAACAATAAATAAAAGCTTTTAATTACCATGGTACTGATAGTGATGACTAGTAAAAGAATCTTTCTTTTGGAACTTTCCAAAAGTAATAAAATATAAAGTCCCATAAAATAGTGTAGTAACAATAGAAGAAATTCTCGAAAAAGTGTTTGAAATTCTTGATTTCCAGTTAGTATTCACAGTCGTTGACCTTCTAATTACATCATCTAACTCTGTGTCAGAATCTGCTTGCAATGTGTGGCCATATTTGCGAGATAGAAAAGATTCATTAAATTTATACCTGTTGTAAAAAAATACCAAATTAGAAATAGAAAAATATTAAATATTTATATTAAATTAATAGTAAATTTATATTCATTTATTTATTAAATTTATTTAATACCAAATTATTATCTACTAAAGACTATTTTATTGTTGTTTACAATTTTATCATTTTTATTATCTACTTCAACAAAAAAAAACTCTAATTTAGAATATTAAACTAGCTTTCTGTTTCTGAAGTGTTTGGAAAATGTATTAATTTTTATTGGAATTGACTTTTTTATTGATTTATTGACTTTATCGATTTTATTGACTTTATCGACTTTATTGACTTTACTGATTTTATTTACTTTTTATTGATTATGATTTTCTGATTACTAACCTTTCCTCGGGACGTCTGATTGGTGATAAATTGTTAGAATCATATAATATTTCTCGATGTGTTTTATATTGTTCAACGTGCGTTCTTTTATGAACTACAGATCTCCCTGAAAACTCTGAGGTGTGTAAAAAAAGTCGAGAAGCTTCTTCCATTCCCTGAAGAAAATAATTAATTACATTAGAAAGATAACTGAACAAAATTATATTAGTATTTTTATTATTTTTTTTTATTATTATTTTTATTACCATTTTTATTATTATTTTTATTATCATTTTTATTATTATTTTTATTATCATTTTTATTATTATTTTTATTATCATTTTTATTATTTTTTTTATTATCATTTTTATTATTTGTATTATCATTTTTATTATTTGTATTATTATTGTTATTAATAATTAATATTAATAACTATAAGTAATACATTTTTAAAAATATTTTTGAATGTTAAAAATTGTTTTAATTAAAAATGAAACGAAAAAACATACTGCGTTATCCTGTTTGATTGAGGAAATATCAGCAATATCTCCACCACTATTTTCGACAGTTTCTAGATTTAAACTTTGTTGACTATTTGATATGGAACTGCCGTGCGTACTACTGCAATCGGAATGAATAGAACGCCGGGACATATTAGGCATAGCTAGTACGCCTGGAGCTATTTCGTAACGACATTGCGATGCTTGAGAATACGTATAATCAGTTTTCGGAAACACACTGCAACAAAAGTCAGTTTTTTAAATAACAAACACTTTATTTAAAAAAAAAAACATAATTTCCTACAAAAATATAATTAAGTGTGGTTTATGGTTTTTTAAACCATAATTTTTAAAATCAATATTAACAAAATTGCACACTATTTTTAAAAATCAACACTGATAAACGTCAGTCGATCTATCGGAAACTTACATACAAGTTTCCAAAATAGGTATAAAATTAAAAGAAAACTTTCCACGATTCCGAAACTTCAACTCATTTCATATTGAGTAAAGAGTATTGAACAGATTTAATATTAAACATTTGTTCGCAATTATTACTTCAGAGGGCATTTAGATCTTATTATGAAAAAAGGTAAACAACATTTTCAATATGTTTTGAATTTAACGAATGGATTTTAATGACTGAGTAGAAATTTTGTTACGAATGATTTATTCTATTAAGTTTAGATAAATAACAAAAAATAAGAAATTGAATACTCCGTTGTATAAAAAATAAAGGATTTCAAGAAACTTTTTTGCACAGGATGAATAAATAAATAAATAGAATTTAATGAAAAAATACCAATGAGTAAAAAATAATATGAAAGGCAAGAAAAAGTAAATAAATAAAAGCCAATGAAAATCTCCAATATGAAAATAGTTATAAGATTTTTAAAATTGCATTATTTGTTTATATTAGAAATGTATATATAATATATTAAATGAAATTTTATATTAGAGAACTAAAATTGCGAAATGATAATTGGTTTGACAGTTTAGAATAATTTCCCACAATCTTAAAGAAAATGTTAAAAATTTGCACATTTAATTGTTGTTAGTAGATAGCTTTTAATTGTTAGTAGATAGCTTTTAATTGTTAGTAGATAATTTTTTTAGAACTTACTTCCACCATTCACCAGCTTTTTTATAAATTTCATAAGCCGATCCTGGTCGACTTGGAGGATCTTCTCGTTCTCCATCTTCCGAAGAATAATCACTAGTCAGAATTTTCTTCGGAGTAACACTTCTTCTTTTGCGTTCTATTTTCGCATTAGTTGCATTTTCTTTTGATTCAGTTTGTCCATTAGAAACAGTCTGCCTTTTAACTCTCTGCCTTTCAGAACGACGTTCCGGTACCTTCAAATTTTCCAGAGTTTCGTTTTGATTTTCTGATTCATTTTGTACAAGAGTTTCATCCGCTCTTTCTGATATTGATTCCATAGTTGTTTCTGGCTGCTTTACAATATTTGCAGGCCTAAAAAAGTAAAAAGTAAATGTTGCAAATTAACCATTAGCAAAAATAGTAAAAAGAATAAATATTATGCGGATAAATAAGGAAGATTTTTGCAAATAAATCATTTTAAATAAAAGTAAAAACTTAATTTCAACTTACAATGATCTTGAACTTGATCTTCTGCTGCTTGAGACTTCTCCAGGGGTATAGGAACGTTCACGACTTCTTCTTCTGAGATCATAGTGATGTTCTGTTGCTTCAGAATCCACAATCGTTTGATTTAAAACTTGTGGAGTTAGTGATCTTGATCTGCTGCTACTTCGCAGCTCGTACTGATGTTCATTTTCCATCTTCCTGGTGAGAACCATGATTAAATTAGACACGAAAAATATTCACAAAAGAGCCTAATTTATGACAGAAAGATACAATTTGTCGACTTCAAACTACAACTTTCTTTACTAACATGCTGGAGGCAATGAAATTTTACACTAAAGGTAGAATATCAAGAGCTGAAGCACATGTTCACATCTAAAAATATACACCCCCCCTTAGAGAAATGAACTTAGAGAGGGAATAGAGGAAGGTTGCGGAGTCTGAAACTTGATTTAAGAGAAGACCTTGCTCATTTTACAATCCTCCCTCTCCATTTACTTAAAAATTATAACCTCTTTTATGTCGTTTTTTACTTAAAGGATACTTTAAATTACAACACGACGTCGCAATTCTTTTCATTCAGTAAATTGTAACTTATTCTATTACATCAGAGATGTGTAAACACTGGAAAATAAAGTGTTTGCTATGACTTCATAACCTATACACATATGGCAAATAACGATTTTTGTATTATAGACAGTAAATTATAAATTCTTTCAAGATAATTTTCTTCCGTTTAGGATTAAAAACAACCTATAGGTACGATTAGCGGGTGTTGCAGCAATACAAAGTAATCTATTAATAGAAAATTTACTTACAATTGGGAAGAATCCCAAGTGCCACTGGTTTTTGTAAATTACAATGATACTGCGTATTAATAATTATTTTGTAATGCAGATTTCCTACATTTACAGACACCTTTTTTTGCTTCTTTTTGGCACTTTACTATACCGAATTTGTATATACATGCATAAAAATACGCACTACGCATAGCAAATTTTAGAATCGCGCATGATTCATCTTTGTTGCGCATCACAGGTTAGGTTAATAAGTTCTTAGAAACAAGTTTTAAAAACGTCCAATATTATAAACTCAAACAATTGAGCCAAAGATAATATTTATTAATTTATTTTTAACGATTTCTTAATCAATCTTCTTTTTTTAATGATGAATAATGATATTACGACAACAATATAGATAAACTTATATTTATATAATTAGAAAGAAAAATTATAACCTACAAACGATGGAGTCAATGACCTTGAAAATTCAAGAACTTGAAAAGGAAATTTCTGAATTTAATATAAAAATAGAAGAAGATAAAAAACGATTTCTAAGTCTTAATTTAGAAATAACTCGGGTGAAGTTGATGCAAAATGAAGAAAATTGTAGCTTCAATGATTTTAAACGAAGATCTGAAAAATTATCTTTAGATTTAAAAGATATGCACGAAGTTTATCAACAATTACCCCAACATTCCATGAAAGAATACATTAAATTGGAGATACATAAACGAAAAAATGAACTTTTAGAAGAAAAGGAAAAATTAGAATCACGATTGGGTTTATTAAAATTAAAACGAAGTATGCAAGAAGAAAAATTAGAAGAATTAAAAATACAAGCAATGATTCAGCAAGTTTGTAAAAACATGAATAATTAATTAATTATGCAACAATGTTTTAAATTTAATGTTCTTTCTGTTAAATTACTTGTTAATTGTATTTGCATTTTTCTTTTATTTTCGTTTTATTTTCTCTTTTATTTGTTACTCTTTTTCGTTTTTTATATTCCTCTTTAATTTTTTCAGAAAAAGAAAAAGGCAGTTCTTTTAAAGTTACAGAAGAATATTGCACAATCTGAAGAAGCCAAAAAAGAAAAAATGACAAAATTAAAAGAACTAAAAAACGAAATGCTAAATTTGTAGAGGAATCACATTTGAATTTCCCGGTCATTTCCTTTCCAAAGTAGCGCCATCTTTAACGAAGTTTAAATTCTTTTTTTAATTTTGATTTAAATGGAAAAATTATTTATAAAATATGTTACAAGTTTAACTATTAATTATATAATATAGAGTTAAATACTACATATGTGCGTTTTCCTTTTAAAACACGCTTTTTTTGGATTTTTTAGTTTAAGGGATATAACCTCAAATAATCTCAAAATCTGTCAAATTTCAAATTGAGTTACTTTCGTTACGTTGTAAAAAACATGGTCTGGAAATTTATTATAAAAAAATAGGATAATCCAAATAATAGAAAATGAAACTAAATGTTTTGAAATATAATTTTAAATTGCGAAATAAGAAATTTTGACAGCATCATGCGCGGTGAAGGAGCGCAAGAAAAATTGGGTCGAAGAAATATGGCGGCTGTTGCGTGGTGTATGTGATTGAGTTTTGAAGGCTTTTTTTGGTAAAGGCGCATTAAAGAGAAGCTTTGAGTGTTGATACAAAATGTAATGGTGTCAAGAGAGATGGAATTTTTATTATTACAAGTTATTGTTCCTGTTTTGTGATAGGATTTGACATAAGTGTCGTTTGTTTACCACGTCGGTCTTGTGTAACACCACTACAGCGGGAAGCCGAGTGAAAAAGGGAAGAAAATCCCAAGTGAAAACGAGACTGGAGATAAAGTATAACCGGACTTTGGCCCGGTGAAAAGACTGGTAGAGATGCTGAAGCAATTGCAAATGGGGATGAGAGCTTTTCTCTTGATAGCCTCCCGTGTGTGGACATGCATCTGCTTTCTACTCAAGAAGCAGGTTAGAGCCGTAAGTAGGTGCTTCGCGCCTCAATTTTTAGTTTTTTTTCCTTTCAAAACAAAATCCACGTGGACCCAGCAACAATCCTGGTTACTTTCCATCTTATTCTCAACTTTTTTTACTTTCGTTTATAGTTTTCTGATTTCATCACTCTCGGATGCGCGCGCGAACTTTGTTTCCTTCCTTTTTGTTTTTTTCCAGTAATTTGGCATTGATTCGGTAAAAATGGCTAATTTTTGATATTTCAATTGTTATGTAAGGTCATTTTTATGCTGTCAGAGACTAGAATTTTTATTTTGTAAATTGTGGATGATTTTGCATTTTTTAGGACTGTTTTATGTGGAAAAATTTTTAATCATAATTTACTCAAGTTTGTTATTTTTATTTTGGTAAGAGTAATTATTTAACAATGTTTATATAAATATTATTGCATTGGAGGATAAACACTGCTCTTGGCAAAATTGCAAAATATGTGCCAATTTGAATTGTATTTCATCTTTCTCTTTTTACAACAAATATATTGTCAGATTTTATATTTAGATGTATATTTCAGATTTCTCAAATGCAACCAGTTAAATATGAAATCTTCCCATTATCTCCTTTATCCAGGCACAGACTAAGTGAGTATTTTTTAAAAATTGATAGTTGAATAAATTGCACCGTTTACAAATATTCAATGTTGTTTACAATTTTTAAATTTTGTTAAAATTGGCGGATTACCCAAATTAATTAAAGGTAAAAAATTAATGATTAGTCAATCAAAGGAACATTTGACACTTCTTAAACAAAATAGAGTACCACTTAAAATTAGGAAATAAGTTTTAAGTTGTAGAATTGATGAATTGTTAATTTTGAATTAGTTTGTTAATTTTTAATTAATTTGTTAATTTTTAATTAGTTTGTTAATCTTTAATTAATTTGTTAATTTTGAATTAATTTGTTAATTGTGGATGTACTAAGACGAATTATTTTCTAAATTACAGGTATAGTCAAGAGAAAAGTATTGGTTCTTGACTTGGACGAGACACTCATTCATTCTCATCACGATGGTGTAGCGAGGCCAACAGTGAGACCTGGTACACCTCCTGATTTTGTTCTTAAGGTGAAAATAGACCGACATCCGGTCAGATTTTTTGTACACAAAAGACCACATGTTGACTTCTTTCTGGACATTGTCAGTCAGTGGTAAGCATTTATCAAAATATATTTATTTTTATTCCATGTTTATTTTATTGTTTAAATGCAAAATCACATCATTTTGTCAAACAACAAACTTGCAGGTCAAATGTACAAAAATTTCTCAAATGGAATGTTTAATTCAAGTAGAAATTCAAATAGAAAGTTGAAAAAACTTGAAAATAAGTTTATTATTTGAAAAAACGCAAATATTATTATTTATTTTTATTGAGAGAAACTTTTTTGTGATAAAACTTCATTCTAAGTTTCAATCTCTTGAAAAGAAAATAATTTATTTGTAAAGCGTTTGATTGTAAATTAAATTAATTGAATTGAATTAATAAATTGAATAAATTTGACAGTTAATAACAAAAAGTTTGATTTCTGCAACTGCGTCATTGCACCGGAACAGCGAGATTATATAATATTCTGTAATATTTCTGATTCTCGAAATTAGAAGCCCTTGAAATCTATTTTTAAAGCCATTAGTGATTTTGTGTTTAAAAAACATTCTTTACTTTACAATTACAATGTACTCTAACGATTTCTAAATATAAACTTCCTAAAGATTTAATCACTTTGAAATTTTCAAAGTTTCAATTTTCACTTTTCATTTATCAAAATTATATTTTGCGTAGTACACCCTTCCGTATTTTAATTTTGAAAAATTAATGTAAATTATCTTCGGAAGGAAAATTAGAAAATCTGTTTTTAATTTGTCATAATCGATACAAATTAACAAAATTGTTTTAAAATATATTTTTTAAAAAGGAATACAATATTTTTATAAAAAGTGGATTATTAGAAAGAAAGAAAATTTGTTATTAGGGTTCCGTACCCGTAAAACGGAACCCTATTGCATTCGCTTTTTTTTATTATTTGCTTGTTATTTTGTTATTTTTATTTAATAAAAGAAGCTGAGATTTGTATTTTAATTTCAGGTATGAACTGGTAGTTTTTACGGCTTCTATGGAAATTTATGGAGCCGCAGTTGCTGACAAATTAGACAACAATAGAGGTATTTTGAGGCGCCGATATTACAGACAACATTGTACGCCGGAAATGGGTTCCTATACCAAGGATTTGGCTGCCATTTGTTCAGATTTAGCGTCAGTCTTTATACTTGATAATAGTCCAGGAGCTTATAGAGCATATCCAAGTGAGTTATAAAAATAAAATTGTAAAAGATTTCAAAGAAACATTAAAGGGAGTAGATGAATATAGAATGTATTAAAGGGAATGTATCTTTAATTATTTGAATGTATCTTTAATTATTTGTATTTTTCATTATTTGCATTTTTAATTATTTGTATTTTTAATTATTTGTATCTTTAATTATTCGTATCTTAAATTATTCAAATGTCCCATTGAATATTTAAATATCTCTTGAAATATTTTGTATTCAAGACGTTTCGAAATATTTACACTCATCTAATTTCGACACTTACAACTTAAGGGCCTTAAAATTGTCATCTCTATCCAAATAACATTTTTATTTCCTTTTAATACAATATGTTTTAAACACATTTATTTCGTTTTCATTCTATTTTTATTGTTATTCAATTATTTTCTATATTACAAGAAGTGGAAAAGAATGAAAATATTTTTCTTATTTCAGAATAAATATTTTAATTTCAGAACTGAAATATTTTTTTCTTATTTCAGATAACGCGATTCCAATAAAATCGTGGTTCAGTGATGCAGGAGATACGGCACTTCTGAGCTTACTTCCGGTTCTGGACGCCCTTCGCTTTACGCAAGATGTGAGATCGGTACTTTCAAGAAATCTACATTTACATCATACGTGGTAGCATTTTCCCAATCCGTCGATTTAATATAATAGAGGTAAACCGCTAACAGTTTAGTGTGTCTAGGACAGACTTATTTGTTGTTATTAAAACTAGATATTTCAGAACGCTACCCATTCATGAGACGAGCCCTTTTTGCTCTTATTTTTAATATCTGTTATGAACGGATATTCTAGAAACACTCAAACAGATTTGGGGTCGTCAGCCAATACTTACGTCAGCACAAAATTACGTAGAATAACCTTATTGATTTTTATTACTCAATTTAGTTAATTTTATCTTCGGGGTTTATACTATTTCCAATCATGCGCTAGCCAAAGAAGACTTTCGACCAATCCTTTTCGTTTGTCCGTACTTTTTTCTTCTCTTTTTTTGTTTTTTTTTTTGTTCTTTTATCCTTTTTTTTGTTCTTTCTTTTGACCTTCTTTTGTTCCTTTTTTGTTCTTTTTTGTCCTTTTTTTGCTCTTTTTTTTTGTTCTTTTTTTTGTTCTTTCTTTTGTTTTTTTGTCCTTTTCTCTCCCCTCCATTTTTAATCCCTTTAATAGAACGCGAATTAATTTAACTTTTTAATTAAGCTAATTAATTAATTTAATTAATCGCTAAAAAGTACGAGACTAAATACATTTTCAGTGTCGTCAGTCGAAAAAAATGTCAATAGTAGCAGAACTCTCGTTGTATAATTTGTTACCAAACTACTTACAATTTAATCAGCGAGCGGCAAAATACGTCAGACATTTTGATTGCAGTAGTAAACGTAAAGAGAGTGGTTTATTTTTCTAAAAGAAACTGTCTATGAATAAAAATACACTTTTTGTTATTTTATTCAATTCATTTGTCTTTAATTAATTTATTTTCTAGAGTAATAGAAAATTTATTGTCTTATTATTTTCTTTTTTTTCATTATTTTGTTTTTACTTTTTTATTTTGTTATTATTTATTCTTTTTTGTTTTTTTTTTGTTTTTTTCTTGTACTTTTTTTGTTTTTTTTTTTTTTGCTTTTTTTAAAATAAATTTTTCTTTTCTTTGTTTCATTCATTTTCTTTTCTTTTTATTATTTTCTTTTCTCTTTATTTTACTCTCTCAAGTTCTTTGCTTTCTTACAGAGGAAGCAGTTTATTATTTTTCTTTTCAGCGGAGCATTTCTCCGCTTTGATCTCTCTTTTTACGTTCACGTTTTGCGCGGTCTTGAAACGTTTTTGACGCTCGCTCTCTAGTTTAAATTAACAACAAATTTAATACATCGCTAGATAAATATCGTTTTAAGTATCCTCAGATATAGTGACAAACCTTACATCCTTCGTTATTGTATACTATTGACTAAAAATGGCTAAAAAAATAGTGCTAAATAAGCCTGCGCGAATGCAACCAGATTCGTGTATTTCCTTACGATCTCTCGAAGCAATGCACTCGGATTCTAATTGTCTTAAAAGCGAAATGTCAAGTAACCGACAAGAAATTCGGTTTAAGATTTTCCTCTCAATTTTAAGTTTAAGATTTCGCTTTATGCAACTTTAATCGTATTTTGATATCTCTTTTACAGAAGTCTCATAAGTGTGATTATTCCATTATGCCAATTTCAAAGTTTAATTTATTTAGATTCCTTAATAATTCCTACTGCCATTTTCATTAATGTCGATTAGAGTCGAAAGTTATGCTTTTTTAAGTCTTCCATCTTTTTGTAATCGAGTTATTTGTGATTTCTGAAACGCTGTTTCTGATATATAATATTGAGATGAATCAGTATTTTCCGTAATTAAAGGGTAATTTATTTATAATAGGGATTTAGAAGAATTTGCTGCAAGAAAAAATGTTTTTGATTTGAAGCTCTTTGAAAAAATGAAATAGTTTTCTTTGTAGTTGATTCGCTTTTTTAAGTCTATTCGTTTCATTAACGTAAATTAAATTAATAATAATTGAATTAAATGGAATTAATAATTAAATTAATAATTGAATTAAATGAAAGGTAATTTAATATTTTCGTTTTAAAAAGTAATTTCGTTTTTAGGGAAAGTTTATTTTTATTTTTTGTTGCAATGTAGTTTTGTAATTTCTATGTAGTTATGTAATACTTTCAAAGTAGTTTTCAATTAAATAATTTTTAAAAAATTTAGAAATATCAATGTAGAAATATCAATGTATAAAAAGGTTTAACTGTGTTTGTGATTTAAAAAAATAAATGTCGATTTATATTTAAAAATTTAGCATTGAATTTATAGATTTATGCAATTTTTAGAAATTTAGTGTACAAAATTTACAGATTTAAATTAAATAAATAAATAAATTAAAGAAATAATAATATGTTTAAATAACAGAAATGAAACGAATAGTCTTATTAAACACGTAATGAGAAGAATGAATAATAAAATACTGAAAATTGTGATAATTTTGAAAAAAATATATTTGTAAAGATTTTTAAAAAACGATTTGTGGTTTTTAGAAAGAGATTTGTGATTTTTAAAAAACGATTTGTGATGATTTTTGGAAAAGTATTTGTGATGATTTTTAAAGGAATTATGATGCTTCTGTTTTAGAGATATTAAAATGAAAAAAGTGTTTGCTCAGGCCTAGTACTAAGTCATTTAAAATGGACTGTGCCGCAACTCACTGTATCAGTGAGGCGACTTGTCTCGCTTATAATTATAATCCAACAAATAGTATTAGTGACCATTGCTAAACGACGGAATTAATTTTTATTCAAGTTTTACAGTACCAAGAACCGTTTTCTTTTTCTTTGTGAAACAATAATAAAATGGACAATTAGAAAATAGGAATGATGAAAAAGTAATTAGAGAACAATTTAAAATTGAAAATTCACGTGTACTTTATCTGCTTGTCTAAATAAGTTGTGTATGACAGTGATTTTTGTGAGATTTGTACATATTAGAAACCAGTGCGTATTTGTAATGTCCTGAGAGTGATTGAAGCGCTTGATCGTCTAGAGTGATTGAGTCCTATGTGGTATTA
Organism: Ganaspis sp. Gsp50; assembly: GCA_011057455.1. Classification (NCBI taxonomy): domain Eukaryota; kingdom Metazoa; phylum Arthropoda; class Insecta; order Hymenoptera; family Figitidae; genus Ganaspis; species Ganaspis sp. Gsp50. Next base: position 20,216 of record WNHD01000168.1, on the reverse strand, counting down.
TATTAAGTGGGCGCTATATATATTATACATATATAAATATCGAAGTTAATTATGATCAATAAAAAAAAAACTATTAAGATAACTGGATAGATTGAAATAAAATAGCAAGATTAAGTCCTGCAGGATTGAACTGTCGGAAAATTGTTTTTTTTTTTTCTTATTTCTATGTACATGAGTTTATTTTTACGTAATGAGTTTATCAATATTTCCGAGATTGTTTACGATATTCTCGAGATTCTTTACGATATTCTCGAGATTGTTTACGATATTCTCGAGATTGCTTACGATATTCTCGAGATTATTTAAAGATATTCTCGAGATTGTTTAAAGATATTCTCGAGATTGTTTATAGTACAATTATTTTGAATGAGCTTTATGTTAGAGTTAAATTTTGTCGAAATTGGAGAGAGAACAAAGTAACTTGATATTATGTGTATGTACAGAAAAAACGTTTTATTAGATACGTAAGAAAAAATTTAGTTTATTCGCTGAAACACAATTGTGTACGGGTCTTGGTTGATACTGCCACTGTCATGCAATAATTATTATTAGTACTTTGTACATTTGGTTTAATGTATACAATCCAACACTGAAATATACAAATTGTCTGCTTTTCACTGGAAGTGTTTCTCATGAAAAAGGTATAAAAAAAACAGTAAAACTGTTGAAAAGGCAGTTTAATTCGATTCGATTTGAATTTTTATTCTTTGGGTGGATCTTCTCGAATCATTTCCAATGAACTGTCTGAGTTGTTGGTACTACTTCCGCTACCAGCGTCGTCTTCTCGTTCCGCAGACTTTTCCTGACTTTGATTTGCAGTATGTAATTGCCAGGCAGGAATAGAAGGCGGCGCACTTGGAAATTGTTTCCTGCAAATTAGAGACTTTATTAAAACAAATTGGAAATTTTCGATACTATAAAATCAATGAATTCTTGTAATGTAAACATTTATGCTTATAACCGACATCTGAAAGTTGAATTGACTATGGTTGTGATTCAAGAAACATTGTCAGCAATTAAAAACATGAAACTAAAGTATAATTAAACCATAGTTTTAATCCTTTGAATGATATAGGGACAAAAATCTATAACTATTATAAACTGAAGATTTCTTTTTTGAACTTTTAACTCTTGTTTTCATGTCAAACTCTCGCTTTGATGAGAAAATTTACTTTTATTTTGTCTATTATATTTTAGTTATGAATTTCGTATGAATTTCGTATGAATTTGCAAATTTTCGAGGCAAACTTTTTATAGAAATCATTGAAAGAAGAAAGTTTTTTTAGTAGTTTAGTTATTAAATTAATTTAGAAATGTTTGTAATAGTTGGAGATTTTTGTGAATGTTTGAGTAACTTTTTTGTAACGTTTGAGTAACTTTTTCGTAACGTTTGAGTAACGTTTTCATTACAATAGAAGAAATATAATTGTCACTTTTTCAAACAAGCTGTACTACATAAATATGAAATTGTACGAAAAATAAAAAAGGAAAGAAAAATGAACGTGTTGCTTTTCAAGTTTGTTAGTATTAACTCAAATGTATATTTACTTGGATAGAAGCAAGGACTTTAGACTAGCCAAATCCTGTTTTAATTCTTGAACAAGCTGAGGAATGGTTGGATCCACTGACTGACTTTTTGACAAATTATGAACGTCGTTTTCTACTTTTGTAAGTGACTCTTTTACTTCCCTCATTGAACGTTGAATTGTTTGGTCTAATTCCCTGACAGGGTCGTTTGGAGGATCTCGTTTTTTACTCCCGAACAGGAAGGGTGCGATAAACTTCTGAAAATTGAATTTTATGAGCTAGAGATACTAAATACTTTAGTGGACAATAATTCTATTTAATCATACTTTAAAGAAAATGAACCTATTTTTTGCTTATACTTTTATCTAATTTGGATTTAAAAATTAAAGTTATTTTGTTGATTTTAATTTTATAGATGAAGGATAAATATTTACCTTATAGAACCAGTAAACACAATATGCAGTTGTACCAATCAATGCTGCTAAATTAAAGAATTCTTTCACTTTATAAAATAAGGTTGTTTGAGACAAATGTTGTTGATAATAGGGATAAGACCCTGGAGGTTGTATTGTGATAGATGCATATTCATTTTTAGTTTGAGAATTTTGCGATATATTTGCCAATTCACAAGCCCTTTGAATTTCCCTATCTGTTAGACCTTTCCTTCTCAGAAAATCTTGTTTTTGATTTAAAGGACTAGCAGTGACTTTAGGATTCTGCAGAAATTTTACTGCTGTGCTTATCTGTAAAATTAAAATTGAAGTTAGTGTTAAATCTGCTATTTCAATCGTTTATCAGTATAATAAATTACTTTTTTAAAAAATGTGATAATAAATTATCTAAACAAGAAAGTGATCATTCATCAAAGCAAATCTGAAATTCATCACTGCTAAGTTCAAAGGTTAAGAAACTGTAAATGTATGCCATTTTTGTAGGTTATGGAGTTTCTAATAATAAGAAAATTATATGCCTTAAACATTACGTATAAATAAATAAAGAACATTAAAGAATTGGTTAATTTTTTAATTATATTTTTAAATTGCAAAAGAACTTACAAGTTGCTCTCTAAGAGGTATTTCATTGTTTGTATTATTATCAGCCATTCTTGCGTTTTATATTAATTTCCTTTGGTTATGTGTTACTTATCTTTTCTAGCCTTTGAACGTACATAATTATGCAATAACCACTGTAAGAAATTGATAATTCATATTTTCTTTTTAATGCATTAAAATGCAATAATTACCTGTCATCTCGCGATAGTTACGCGTTCTACCGTCGTAGCGCTCGTTGCCGCCGATATCGAATCGACCTATCGATTCTATCGAAAGTACAATAATTTGCAGTCTTAACCTTTTTTGCACAATATACCACAATATACAGATAGAAGGAAAGGAAAATGTATGTAATTACAATTGGATTTCTATTATTTAACATAATTTTGTAAAGTTAAACTAGTAACTTAATTAATTACTTTCAATTTGAGGTTCCCACGTGTTAAATAAATTCATAAATGTCCAAAGTCAATGTCATAATAGCGACATAATTATCAATTTTTGTTTCATGCTCGTCTTACACATTTTGTTATATTTACTTTTTTGTGATTTACAGTTTGATGTTTGAAGATAAAAAAATGAATTTTATCGAAAAGTTATAGTTAATAAAAAATCATATCATGCACAATAAGAAGGAAATATTAAATATTGATGAAAAACTTGAAAATATCCTCAGAAGTGAATACCCCGAGACTGAACATGTTTTCAAAAAATTGGTAAATTATAATTTTATTAAACTATCTTTTTAATATGCTTTTAATTATTACTATTTTGCCAAATTAATTTAGTAAATAATATTAAACTTGAACCATGTAAACTGTCAGTTTAAATTTTGTCTCGTAGGAAAAGGATAAAAATTTATACAATTTATCTACTAATGATCTCAATAAAATGTGGTCCGGCATAAAAAGTCTATTAAGAAATATTAAAAGTTTTTGTAAGCTTGCAGTGAAGGAAAATGGAATCGCCAACAAGGAAAGGGTATTTTATTTTCATGTTATTAATGTTTATATTTTTTAAAATGAACAAAACTCTTTAAATTACTTGAAAATTAATTAATCAATTTTTTTAATATTAATTGTTTCATTTTAGGAGCATAATATTGTACTTGAAATTTATAGTTCTATTATTAAAATCGCTATGCAATTAATAAAATTAGATGATATTCCTGATGTGCTACTGGATGTTATCACTATCTTAAATTTGAGAATACCTGGAATAAATAATAAAATGGTTTGAGAATTCGTCATTTGCTTTATTTGAATTTTATAATATCAAGTTTGATTATATTTTCTTTTCAATTTTCTTTTATAATAATTTAAAAATCTTTTGGTACTCTAAGGTTAAAGACCAAGTATCCAGTTTTTTAGAAGAATGCTGGAAATTAAAACTTGTAAAAGATGGAAGTAAAATAAAAAATGTTCTTAACTATTTAGCAAGAAGTTCGAAACTCTCTCAGGTACACATTTTTTATTCAATTATTTATTCAATTATATTTTTTAAATTGGAATCATTGTGCTAATTGTTTAAAAATAACAGACAATTTTCAACCAGATTTAAATTAACTAAAAACAAAATGAATTACATTTGTTTTTCCTAATTTCTATAATTTGTGTATTTATATAATATTTAAATATTTATTTAAATTGATTAATGTGTTTAAATTGTTTAATGTATTTAAATTGTAATTCCTGGTTATTAAATATTTAAGGAGCATGTCATTAGACTCAATGGTATAAAATATGCAATTTATTCGCTGAAATCCTCGGAAGATATAAAAAATGTAATGAAACTGGCACGTGAAAGTACAGTTCTTGAAATTTCAGAAGGAAGAGATTTATTAATTTACTTGCTTACCGTTGAAGAGTATTGGATAATGGTAAATAATTTATTTAACCTGATTACATTTTTATTATATTGTTATTATTATCAGTTTTTTATTTTATTAAGAATTAAATTGACATTTTAAATTATACTTTCAATGCAGGGTGTTTATAATAACATCAGAGTTGCTCTGGAAACGGCAGATTCCAATTGCGTGAAAATTTACGCCGAGATTTTTATTTCTGCATGGCAAAATATAACCGCGAACAGGAAAATCATCGAAACTTGTTTAGAAAATTTAGTTTATCATTGTTTACGTGCTAAAAGAGACATTGAGGGGAGACAGAAATTAGGAGAAAATTTATTAATCTTTCTCGAGGTTTTTCATCTTCAAAAAAACAATGATGTTAAACGAATGATCTGCGATCAATACTTTCAATTTATGTGGTCTTATTTAGAGGTAATTTTTAAGCATGGTTTATAAAATTTACATATTTTTGTTTCACAAATTTATTTTTATTATTTTTTTTAAATATACACTTTTGTAATATTCATTATTTTGTAATGCCTATTATTTTGTAATATTTATTATTTTATAATATTATTTTATATTATTTTATAATACTTAATAATTATTTTTTCATTCTTAAATATAGCTTTTTTTATTCATTAACAAAAAAGCGTAAGAATTAATTAAATAAAGAACTAATTGAATTGAAAAGTATTTTTTAAAGTTACAAATCGTATTTATTTGTTTTTTAGGCACCTGGATCATGTGTGAGGTGCAATACGGCGGAAGTTTTTTTTGTTGCGTACCCAATGAATGTTTCTAACAAGCTGTCAAAATCCAATTCCAGGTTGAAGAAAAATAAATATTTGTCTATGCAGCACAATGCAATAACTACTCTTTTAAAAGACTCAAATGAGAAAGTTTGTGCTGTTTCCATAAAGGTATTACACAATTTTCGCTGTTAAAAATCATAAATGCATAGAAAAGATTTATTTACTTACAGCAATTTATACAAAGTGTTGTTAATAATTTACATTTTATACTAATTGCAAATTTCATGGACTATATAGATTTAAATAAGAATTTTAAATTATACTTTTAATAAGAATTTTAAATTATACTTTTAATAATTTACACTAATTGTTGAATTTTTAGGGCGCATTTCACATTTTAATGAATTTCTGGAGTGACGTACCTTCAAAAATTGTGAATGAATGGTTAAATATTTGCTTGGAATATGCAAAAACTTGCAATAATCCAGAAATAAGAAAACACGTTTTTGAAGGCTTAAAATTGCTCCTAAGAAATCCACAAAGCTATTCAAATTTAGAAGAAATTGGAAAAAAAATTGTAAATAGCATGTACGATTCGAATGTGAACGTTAAGTCAGTGGTTTTAGATTTTTTTCTGGAAATGGAAACTAGTGCAAACATCTATGTTGCCAATGTAGTGCCACTGAATTTGATTTTAGAATGTTTAGAGGTAATTATAATAATAATATTCATCATGATAGTTAAAATAATAATATAAATAATAATTATAATAATAATCATAATCATAATAGTTACAAAAAATAATATAAATAATAATTATAATAATAATAATCATCATCATAATAGTTAAAATAATAATATAAATAATAATAATAATAATAATAATAATAATAACAACTTTAATCTTCTAGATGAATTCCCAAGTAGAGATAATTGATTCACTCTACAAGTTGCTATGGTTGAGGATTTTTTTCCAAAAAGAAGAGAGAAAAGTTATAAAAGAAATACTAAATGTGGGACAAGTAAATTTTAACTTAGCTCGCAAATTTTTTTTGAATTCCAAGGATATAATTGGTTTTGAAAATGCATTCAAACTTTTAAATATTTTATTATCCACAATAATGCAAGCAATAGAAATATTACCAGAAAAAGAAGTCAGTGAAAGTAAAAAACGTAAACCAGAAGATCATGAGAAAAAAAGGCCAAGCGGTAAATAATGTTGTCATTAATTTAATAATACTAATAATTATATCCATTGTTAATTGTATTTTTTTTATATATTCTATTCAATTATTCAAACTTCTTTCTTACATTTTTTAAAAAGTTTTTTCGATTTGTGTAATTTTCTGTAACTTTTCTCAAATTTTCTCAAACTTTTACATTTCTTGAAGAAGATTTTATCATTTTTTTACTAACTTTTTGTATCTGTTCCTATATTACACAGTTCAGTTTTTTCATTTCGAATATCTTTGTAATATATTTGCAATATCTTTGTAATATATTTGCAATATATTTGTAATATATTCTAATATGTAATACCTTATATTTCAAATTTCGTTTCTATATTTCGTTGAAATTCATTTCCAGAAATTGAAAATCCATTAGAATCAGACTTTGATATTAATGAATTATCGATTCAAATCTTAATGGATGCAAGTGCATTGTTGTATTTAGTGAATGTGGAAGATTTTCAAAAGAATTCTGTAAATAATCTTGTAAAGAATTTAACTTGCAAAATCGTTGAAACATTGCACTCGATTCTCGAAAAATTTGAGGTACAATGCAATGATTAAAAAAAATAATATAGTTTACTATCAATGCTTTCGTTCGTTTGATATGATTTAATTATTTCAGGATTCCACATTAAGTGAATCAGCAATCTTTTTTCTATCCTTGATACCTAAAAGTTCAATTGATAACTTTGAAGAATATTTGGAAAAGTACAAAAGACAATTATGGCAACAAAATACATCAGATAACACGGTGTTGTCAATTCTTCTTTTGATGATCAGATGGGAGAAAATGGACATTTTACTTAATTTGATGCCATCTTTACTGAGCTTTGACGATAATTTACCATCCAAACTAGTTAATATAAATATCTTTATATTTAAGAAAATATATTTTTTATTATTGATATTTATTTTTTTAATAATAAATATTAATATTAATAATAAATATTAATATTAATAATAAATATTAGTATTAATAATAAATAAAAATAATAATTATAAATAAATATATATGTACATAATTATTACTATAATTATTTATATATTATCTACAACCATTTATATAATAAATCCAACATTTTTTTTCAGGAATTTTTTATGCAATCTGAAACAATGAACGATGTATCTGAAATGGAAATACAAGAAAGAATGTTAGAGTCAGGTCTGAGAATTCTTCGAATTATTGTTCAAAAAGACTTTCAGTGCAATGTGATGCAAAATTATCACAAAAGTATGATTTGCATGTGGGAAAAATTATTTTTTATTGAAGCATGCGTAGAAAATAGACTTATGAATAATAATGCCTCTTGTTTATTGGCTGAAGATTGTTTGAAAACCGTTTTTAATCACTATCTTTCGTTAATTCCAATTCTTCACAATTCCGATGATTTTAGATCGGAAATTCATTTTTCACGCATTTTAACATGGGTCCAAGAGTACGTATTAAACATGAGTAATCGTAATAATTTATTATCAATGATCGTTTTATTATTAATGATCGTTTTATTATCAATGATCGTAAAAATTATTTCTTTAACAACTATAATATTTAACTATCAACTAATATTTATTTTACTTATTTGCATTTTTTGTTTCTTACAATTTATATCGTTTTTTCTAGGAAAATTATGCTTCATATATCTGATGTAACGGATCCTGATGAATTATCTATGAACATATTAAAATGTGTATTAAATTCTAGTCTTGAAATGATAACCGAGTTTAAAGCGCCTCCAAAGTTATGCTGTGAAATAATTATTTTATATACTAAATGCCTGATGCATAGATGTGGTATTATTTTCGTGAATTCTGCACTAGTCACTATATTAGCTTTAATGAAATTTAATTCAGAAATTTATAAAAATGATGAATCCAAATTAATGAAAATTGCAATTCCCTCCTTTTTTGTGGCTGTGTTGGTCACTTTGACCAAATATCCTGAAGAAGCAGTGAAAGAACATACGACAGTAAGATTAACAATATTTCTCATAAAAAATATTCAAAATAACATATGAGAAATTAAAATATACTTTCAATATTAATTTTTTACTTTAATTTCCTTTATTTTTAATATTCTTTATTTTTGATATTCTATATTTTTGATATTCTATATTTTTAATATTCTTTATTTTTGATATTCTTTATTTTTGATGTTCTTTATTTTCAATATTCTTTATTTTTGATATTCTATATTTTTAATATTCTATATTTTTAATATTCCCTTATTCTTTAATATTTCAAATTTTACAGTATTTTAATCTTTTAATTCTAGGACTTAAAGTCTCTTGCGGATTTGATAAAAAACATTTTTCCACTATTGGGACAGTCGTTTGATTTGCGTCTGAAATATATGGCGATTATTTTTAACACGGCTACATTTTGTCTTAGTAAAGATTTTAAAATGTTAAACAACGAGCAAATATCTTCAAGTGATTCATTTCATCGAAAGTTTCCTTTTATTGTAGAAGCAATAATTACAATGATTTTGCATGTTGAGGGGTTTCAAGATTTGTGCCTTGATATTTTAAATAAAAGTTATTCCAAATACAATACGGTATGTAAACAAACTTTGCTGAACTTTAATTTTTAAAAAATTGATTCTTTTAAAAAATGTATTAATTTATTTTTGTATTAAACAAATTTAATTTTGTATTAAACATTAATTTCTATAAAAGAAAGAAGGAAAGAAAAAAGAAAAGAAGGAAAGAAAGAAAGAAAGAAAGGCAGAAAGAAAAGAAAAATAAATTTAAGAGACAGTAAAAATGATATAAAATGAATTATTATTAATTACAGGTGGATCAATTATCCTCAGTGATGATTATTCAAAGACTTATTAAACCTCGAAACAAAGTGGCTGTTAAAAAGAGGAAAAGAATAAAAAATATTATTTATTCAATCAAAGAACAAAACCAAAAATCTACTGTGGGAATCTGCTTCACGCCAGACTGTGATAAGTAAGTTTTTCTTAATAACTTTAATTTCAATTTTACGAGGAGATATTTAATAGTTAACTAAATAATAGCTATTTTTATTAACTTAATAACTAATTTTAAAAATATTTACTATTACTATTTTTAACAATAGTTAAAAAGCATTACAGGAGATTATCTTCTTTAAAGAAAATATTTTCTTTATACCAATTTTTAGTGGGCTTTGAACTAAACTTGAAAATTCTAAAAAATTAAATTTAAAAAAGTAAAAAATGAAAATAAATGAATGTTTAAATTCCAACGAAATAATAATAAACTGATAAATCATTTAGAAATCAATCATCAGATTTTAGAGTATTCTTCTTTCAGATTTATTAGTGAATCGAAGAGAGTAATTATTGAAGAGGTACTAAGTTCGTGGAACATATCTTGAACGAAAAAAACTCCAATATTGTCTATATAAAATATAGACAAACTTTAGTTAAAGTTTAAAAAGTTAAATATCGATATAATTATTATAATTTGTTCAGTTCAAGTCTTTTTTACTCGTCATTATGAAAGAAAAACGCTTAGCAAACAATAACATTAATTCGTATAAAAATTTTAAAATATAATATCTGTATTTAAAAATTATTATTATTAAATTAATTATTATTATTATCAAATTAATTTTTAATTATAATAAAAATATATTTATTATATTTTAAAATTTCACACCGCTAGTCAATGGAAACATTACCGGATAAAAAAATACATATTTCAATTCAACCTGAGCATAAAATCAAAATAACTTGAGTGTAGTTCGATAAGAACTTTTGTAAATGTTTTAAATGTTTTTTACTTTTGTACAGTAAAGAGGTATTCCAGTGGCACAGTATTTTCCGTGCATTTTGTAACACTTACGTTATTTTATTAAAAAAGCATACAAATTCATAAAAAAAAGAAAAAATTACGATAGAAAATATGATAAAATTATCAATCGTAGAATTATAATTAAAAGTTATAAAATATCGTAAAATTATAATTGAAAGTTATAAAATATTTATGAGTTAATCAAGTTAATTAAGAATCGATTGTATGCTACGCAATTGTGTTTATAATGGCTTTAGTGTTTATTCTATTCTAGGTATTTTGATTTGTTTTTTTTTGCATTCGTCGTCAAAGTTTAATTTTGGTTGAAATGTTTAATGTTGATGAATATACAGTGTTTTTATAAATAAAGAAATTTCTTTTTGGGTATAAAAAAATCCAAAAAAACATCCATACAATGTGAAAAATTAAGTTATGGATAAATAACTACAAATTTCTAAATAAATAAATACCTAAAATAATTATCTATTTCTAATTTACATTATAACTTAGTTATAATAATAATAATAATAATAATAATAATTTATTCAGCACGACCTCTAGGCCTTTTACAATATAATTTAATTTTTCTTTTCAATTTAGTTATAATATTGCAATTTCATTACATGTTATTAATTATTTTCACAATTTTTGTCAAAAAATAATTCACTTAATTAACCCGAAGAAGTGATGTTCCTCATTTGACGGACAGCAGCAACTACACGAGCATTACAACCGGAAGTACCATTCTGATAATCTTCAGGTGACAATCTCAAAAGTTGAGCCATTTGTTGTAAATTTTCGGAAAGAGAAAAGCCAAGTTCTTCTAGTACATTTCCCAGGTAATCTGTTAATTAAATTTATTAATCTTTAGTAATATTTTGCATTTACAAACAAGCTGTTTTGCTTGATTCTTATTTGACTTTAATTGTATTTTGATTTTATCTTCATTTAAATTTAATTTGAATTTAATTTGAAATCTATTTGAATTCAAATTCATGTTTTTGTGTTATTTATTTTCATTTGATATTTTATTTTATTTAATTAATATTGATTTGATTTCGATTCAATATTGATTTCTATTCGATTTTGTTTTAATTTTGATTTCTATTTGGTTTCGATTTAATTTTGATTTCTATTTGTGGTTTCGTTTTAATTTTGATTTGATTTTAATTTTTAATTTTGTTTCTATTTAATTTCGGTTTAATTGATGTTACTTACCGATATCAGTCGCAAGTTGTTTGCAAGCAGCGAAATTTAATTCGCAAATGCCGAGAGTTTGGTCCTGGAACATCTGACAAGTTTCTTTAGCAATGATTCCTAATAAAATATCCGCAAAACCAGATTCAGCAGATCCCTGATTGTACTGAGGATCTGCAGCTTTCAAAGCATGCGTTAAGCTCGGATTATCTCTCAATAAAAAGGGTTCTAAATGTTGAGGCAATGTCATCAAATACTGTCCAACTTGAGTAATGTATTCTTGAGGCGCGAAACTATAATCAGGCAAATCGGAAGTAATACTGCTAGAATTATTTTCAATCAAAGACCAAGCAGGTGCTTTCTGCACAAGTAACAATTGATTGAAAATTGGCGAAAAAATCACTTCGTAAGTTGTTCTGTGCAGATCGGCGCATAATTTATGAATCGACTTTATTGCCGGGTCCAAAATGGTCTTGTCCTCTAAAAAGATAAATAAAATAAAAATGTAAAATAAAAATATAAAATACAAATATAAAATACAAATAAAAAATAAAAAATAAATAATAACACAAATAAAAATATAAAATAAATAATAACACAAATAAAAGTATAAAATAAAAATATAAAATAAAAATAAATAATAAATAATAACACAAATAAAAATATAAAATAAAAATATAAAATAAAAATACAAAATAAATAATAACACAAATAAAAATGTCTACAATTTAGGATAATGAATGAACGTATATAATAATGAATAAAGAAAGAAGAGAACCAGGAATTAAAAAACAAGTTTGAGAAAGCGGAAAGTAGCTTAATAGAAAAAGATTTTTAAAGAAAAAGAATATAATCTTGAAGAATAAATTTTTTACATAGTTTTAATCAACGAAGCAGAAAAATTGTCATTACCTTTTTGAATTGTTGTTACAAGATTTTGTAGCTCTGTTCGACCAGCCGAGGTTAATAATAAATTTTTGTACTGATTGAAAATGTTTCCAGTAGAATTTTTATTACTAATTTCGATAATATCCGAGGTGAGGACTTTTTCGAAATTCTCAATGCTTCCCAAAAATTCGCCTGAAATATACAAGACGATAATTTACAGATAGATCATAGATTTCTCGTAAATATAAATTAAATACAGTAAAATAGAATTTTTACATTACAGGTTGAAATAATTTTAAATAATTTTGGAATTTTGGAAAATAAATCTTGTTTATCTGAAAAAGCTTTCTATTTTTAAGCGACCGTTTTTAAAACCAGACAAGTAAACAAAATAACAAGTAAACAAAATAACAAGTAAACAAACCTATTGTTTGCATGAGAGTCAAGCACATTTGAAACAAATTCCAATCTTCATGTTTCACTTTACGCTTCTCCAGCTTCCTGATGCCTGTCTTGTATTTTTCCACATAATTATTAAAATACGCCTAAAAGTAAGAGAAAGAAATTAAAAGAAATTAATTTCACTCATGAGTTGAAAAACAAACTAAAAACTAAACTTTCTAAAAAGGAAAGTATCAAAAATTTTTGACGTACGTTCAAAGACTTGAGAATGCCAGGATATCCACAGCCTTCTGTGAAAATTTTGCATCTCTTGTTGGCCTCATTTGCATAATCCAAGACCCTAGAAATGCTGAGGGAAAGAGAATTAATGGTTTCACTTAAATCATCGTGAATACAATCCAATGAATTTAACTGTTGTCCTAGCTGAGCATTCTCGTAAATGCTGTATTTTGTCACGTAAGGAACATAGGGCATGTAAATAGCTTGTGCAAGATGCAAAATCTTCTGATCTTGAACTTTATTCTGCGAAATCTCTATAGCTCCCTGTAGATTAACCGAAAAATGCCGAGTAATTTGCTTAAGCTCCATTAACAAAGTCAATTGCATGGCATTTGTGTGCTGTTTTAAAGCCGCTTCAATGCATTCTAATATTCCCGGATCTAAATTCCGTAATAAATCTGCATAAACATCAATCAGAGTCTCCACCGAGAAATTTTTAAAAACTTGGCTGCACCACTTCACCTAAATTCATTTAAAATTCAGCAATTATTAAAATCAACTCTCCATCATTTTCCTGATTAAAATTGTAATTTTTCACCACCAAGACACTCTGGTCATTAATGATTTATACTTTCAGTTATTCATTTAATTTATCCTTTCGATCAAAATTTGCATTCTGGAAAGATTTGCTTTTAATTGAAATTAATAATTGATTGTTTATTAAATTGTCAAATTATAAATCAATTGATTATTAAATTGTCAAATTATAAATCGATTATTAAAGTGTCAAATTATAAATCGATTATGAAAGTGTCAAATTATTAATTGATTATTAAATTGCCAAATTATATAATCAACTGATTATTCAATTGTGAAATTATAAATCAATTACATTTTAAAATTATAAATCAGTTATTAAACATTGATTTGCGTCTTCAATTATTAACACGCGATCGAAGAATTAAATTATTATTGGCTTTTAATTATTAAGTGTATTTTAACTAGTGAATAGAATATCGGATTTATTACCTGCTCATGCCACACGGATAGTAACTTATCATAAAAAGTATGAAGCCAGTAGGTTATATTTTCATCTTGAGCAAGCTCTATTGTTCGTCTCCATTCTTGGCTCAAAGAAACCTTCAGGCAGTTGTGATAATATTTTAACAATTGCGGCAATCGGTCAATTTTGTTAAAAATGTTGACGTAAATTTTCGACTGATCTAAACAGCAATAGCAAAATTAGAAAGTTCGAGACCTGAAAACTTTATCAACGGAATCATTTAAACTGAATCAAATTTAAATTTAATAATTCAAACCTTGAAAATGGTAAATTTAGATAAATCTTTAAGTCTGAAATCTGAAATCTTTTCTTTTAATATTCTTTTTATCAGAAAAGATTGAAAAGAGAAAAAATTAGACATTAAACAAAACATTAATTTTGTAAATTGATTTTATTGTCCAAAATTAAAGTTTTGTTTAAACTATTTTTTGTAAAGATTGAATTGAAAATTTGTTTAAAGTTATTAAATATATCTAGGTATAATTATATTATTGATAATTTTATTATTGATAATTTTATTATTGATAATTTTGTTATTGATAATTTTATTATTGATGTTATTTAATTTTAATGATGTTCATCCTAGAAATTAAATCTTAGAGTGCTCTTTAGAGTGCTTTTTCGAAAATTCAACTTTTCTTTAAATTGTAAAATTTACCAGCGTTTGCAGCTGTGAAAGCTTGAACTAGTCGTGGACTGGCCATTGCTTCTAGTCTATTTTTTAACCCTTCTAGCTGCAATTTTTTATCTTCATAATCAACCACGTTTGCTAACATTGATAAAGATTTTTGCATGCTGAATAGTTTACTAGCAATATTTTCAATATCACCAGATTCAAAAACCTAAAAAAAACGTACATATATTTTTATGGAAAAAATACGTTTTTATGGAAAAAGAACGTTTTTATGGAAAAAGTAAATTTTTATGGAAAAAAGTATATTTTTATAAAAAAAAGCATGAATGGATTTGAATGAATTTGATTTTTTAATTACCTCTTCTACATCATTTGCTAATACTGTCCAATTATCGGCTTCGTGCAAACCTTGTTTGGCGGTTTGTAAATCACATTTAATCCTGTCAATCCTTTCTAAAACTGCAATAGAAGAAGCCGTGTCCTTCTCCACCTATTGTTAGCATTTTAATAATTAAATATGTGTACAAAAAAACTACTCCACAGTATAATTTACAATTATAACAAAAAATGACTCTCCATATTAGTATAATTTATAATTATCATTATTTATAATAATTATATGTTATAAATTATAATTACTATAATTTAAAATTATTAATAATAATTATTTATAATTATAATTATTTGTAATAAACATACATTTGCAATTTCTTGCTTTACGGATACCATCTTGTCTTGCAAAGATCCGGCTTCTTGTTGCAAAAGCTGAGTATCTCGAAGAATTCTTGGTAAACTGGATAAAACGGATTGACTTGTGTCTTCAAGTGCTCCATTTACTTGTTGTACGTACAACTGAAGTTTCATCACTAAAGATGAAACAAAGGCCTGAAAAAAATTAAATTTAAATACTGCATCAAAGAAAACAATTTTAATGTTAATATGATTTTCGAGGAATTCAAAATTATTGTCTAATTTTAAATTCATAGATTTTAAATTAACACTTCTTACAGTCATGGTTTCAAATTATATTCTTTTCTAGAAAAGTATTCTTTAAAAAATTCCATTTAATTAACGTTCCAGGTTATTTGCTTTAATAATTTAAAATTCCAATTTTTGTTTTTCTAAAAAACCGAGTTTGATTTCTTAATTTTAAAACTTCAATTTTATGGAATTTTCGAAAAAAAAAACTGAAAAAGAATTTGCATTTGAAACAAGAAAATCGATTTTCCGTTGCATTAAAATTTCGCAGAAAAATACAAATTTTCGAATCTTGCGGAAATTTATGCCCTGGAAAATTTAAATGTCCTTTTGGAACGCAAATTTTTTTAAAAAAAGGCGCAAAGTGCCCGTGACCATCTTTAAAGTTCATTGAAAGTTTAATGGTTCTTGGGTGCGGATGTAATTTAAATTGATAAGTGATAAAACAGTATGTACTGCAGTTACAAAAGAGTTAATTTACCTCTTTATTTTCTTGTGCCTCGGCAGATTGAAATGTTTTATTAATCCAATCTTTAACATCGAAGTTCTCGTCGGAAAATGCAGAGACATCCTGAAACCATCTTTTGAGGTTAGAAACATGTTTATTACTTTTGTTATGTGTTTTTAGATCAAGTTTAGAGAGCTCTTAAGTTTATTTACTCGTTATTCGTAAACATTAGTCTAAAAACTTGAATACAAACAGATTTTTCATATCTTTAAGCAAATTTAGAATACATTTTAGAACAACTGAATGCAAAAACTGAAATTAGAATTTCGCAAAGGTAAAAAATTTAATCAAAATTTCTTTAAAATGATTCTTACCATGATTAAAACTGATGTTTTTGTTAATGTTTAATTGTCTATTACAATCTGTCAATGATTTTGAATGACACTCGCGTAATATGGTTAAAGAATATTTTTTAGTCGTGTATTGATTGTCTTTATGGTTATTTCACAGATGGACAGTAATTCTACGAATCAAAACTATTAACAATGAAGATTTTTTAAAAATTACAATCTATATAAACTTTTATTTATAAAAACTACATCAAGATGCAACGTTTATTCCGTGACTTTCAACGTGGAAAGTTCAGTTTAGGTTAGAATCGTGGGCCTGATGTGCATGACTCGTGACTTATTTCGTATAAAGTTTTAAAAATGTGAATAGTTTTAATAAATAATACACAAAAGAGGTTTTGAATGAAAGTTCTTTATTAATTAGCTGCTAAAGACGGTGAAGAAATTAATGCCAAATAGTGAAAAATACAGTACAATAAACAAGATTGTTTAAAAAATCGTGATAGTGATTTTGTTTTTACAAAAGAAGCTTTGTCGCAAGTTAAATTTTACAAAAATTGAATGCATTTAAGAGAAAGGGTAACAATCCTGGTAACAATATAAATACAAGCTGCAGTAATTGTTTATTTCCGGGCCTTGTATTTCTTTAGGCCTCCGCGATTGCGTTTGCGCATCACGTTTTGCGCAACAGTTGGAACTTGGAATTTTGCCCTGAATTTCCTCTCCGTCCCGCCTTCCACCGGGTTTGTCTGTGTTCCAAAATAAGGAAAATAGCTAGTTTAACAGGCCTGGGTGTAGCCTTTTTACTCGAAAAGAATTAACGAATATTTACACCGATCATTTTTTCATATACGCTAGTGCACGTGTAGACCTAAAAATTCGAAACTATTGGATAACTCGCGGATGTCAGTGTGTAGCAACTTTAATTAACGGTTATTTTTTTTGAGGTTAGATTCACATGTTACACAAACTTTTTTACATGAAACAGTGAATGTCGATAAGTTTTTGTTTGTTTTGTTATTTTTATTAATACTAAACATATAGCTTATATCAAAGTTAACGATATCAAAAACTGTGCCTGAATAAGCAACATTTGAAGAGTACAAGATTGGAAGATAAAGAGCCGTTTTGCTGAAAAAAGTACTATTTTTGAAAGTTTGTTTTGAACATAATAGACAAGTAGAAGTTAAATTGAAGCTTAAAGGTTTTATTGGAAACTAAATAGAAACTAGACAGTTAATAGTAGTTTAAAAAACTAGTGTCGCGGTAACGATAACACAGATGTCGACAAAGTCCATAACAAACCGTCGTGTTCGTCGTCGACGGTGCAAATTCATAGGAGGGTGGCTTTTAAATCGACAATTCAAGAGATGGTTAACCCCTGTGCGAGGTGATAACCACAAAGCTTACTGCGCACTGTGCGAGAAGATTTTCTCTGTTGCACATGGAGGGTTGCACGATGTACGAGCCCACTGGAAAGGAAAGAGACACATTTCTTTTGAGCTTGCTAACAGCCAATCCCAGCGTGCAAATCGACTTGCTCGATTGGTGGACAACACTTCGCGAAATCATCTGGTCCCGGGTGCAACGAATGCCTCCTATAGGAATCGACGGTTACTGCTTGGACGAGTTGAACCCGACGATGTTGAATATTGCGAACAGGTATTTTTTTACTCTCTTACCGACCATGCAGCCATTGTCTCAACATCGAATACACCAAGAATGCACGTCTATCTTTCGCAGAACGACATTAAACAAGTAATAGAGAATAACTACCCTTCCCTATAGATTCTTAATTGAAAGACTGAGATATCATTTTTACTGGTCCAGTCAATTTTTAGAAACCTTGACAATTCGGGGCATTTCGATGCTTTTGGGTGTTTTTTGTTCCCCGCTTGTTTCTTCATTCCATCTTCTCATAATCGTTAACATTCCACACCCTCTCACACTTTTATTATTGTCTATATAAATCCCTTTTAGAAGAATCACCATTGATGAATTCTGCTTGCAAAATCATTCTCCATGGCACATTATGAATTTTATTATAATTGGCAAATTATGACTTTCGCTGCCAAAATTGTCCATTTTGCTGCCAATTTGTAAATTTTGCTGGCAAATTATTGTGCAAATCATCAAGCCTGCTAGCATAATTATGAATCCTGCTTGCAGAAATTCAAATTTTCGTTCAATGTTGAAATGCATATTATTTCAAGCCGACATTGATTTTTGAGTTTTGATTATTCGCAGTGGTGTGAATTGCAGGCAAAACTGCGCTTGTTGTTTGTGTGTGTGTGTTTGAAAGGAAATGTTTGCTTTTTTAGTGAAGAGTGTTAAGAATATCGATGAATTGAAGGTATATTCTAATCCACTCGCAAGGCGTATAATGTTGACCTAGGTCAGAGCGTTCGGGGTGTTGCCGAGAATGCCAGATACAGGGAGCGAGAGAGATGTGAAGTCGAGATGTTATTCGAATAGCGGTTATTCGCACAGGAAGAAACGGCTTTTTTACCTAAGGCAAATGACCGATTTCACGTGAAATCGGCAAGTGTAACCATAGGTATGTTACAGAATCGTTCAAGCATAAATTATGCTACTTTTATTAAAAAATATATTCGCGTTTTCAGTCTCCTTTAGTATAAATTATCATCTCGTGTTTAAACTCGTTTCACTGTTATTCACCTCTTCTTTTCTTGCACTGCAAGCCAATTTATCAGTTCATCACATCAGAATTTTATTTACCTATCAATCTATTTAATTATTATTGAGATTTACAATTTATTTAAAGAAAAACAAAAAAAAAACAATTTAAAGAAAAAAAAAGCTTGTAATTAGCTATAATAGTTATTTTAATAATAATAATTAATAATAATAAGTTATTTTAATAATAATGATTAATAATAATAAGTTATTTTAATAATAATGATTAATAATAATAAGCTATTTTAATAATATAGTTATTTTACAATATGAAAACTGTAACTTTTATTTATTAAGGTAACTGACCCAGTTATCGACAGTGTGCAAGTTATCGGCAAATTTCACGATTTTTAATCGTTAACTAGATTATATTAATATTTACGAAGATAATTATTAATTCAGCTTCATCTTTCAACATTGCTCTCAATAAATAAAATTTATTTATACCGAAAAAATATCTTAAATTGTAAAAAAGGTGATTATTTAAAGTTGATGCTATCAGAAAACTTAAGTTTCAGGTTATGGTGATAGCTGTCAAAAATCTTTTCTGATCTTGTCGAGTAATTCTAAAACTTCATTATAATTTTATACAGTAATAAATCGCGCAAATTCTTTATTTACATAAAAATTTGATACACTGAAAAAAAAAATGTATTTGATTCAAATAACCATTTACTTGTCTATTATCAAATAAATATTTATTTGATAATAGACAAGTAAATGGTTATTTGAATCATAATTTTTTTTTCAGTGTAGTTTTTAAAATATTTCAATTTTTATTCATTAAAAATAATAAAACCGATGACAGATGCACTGATAAACTTCTTGTTTGGGAAATCGTCTCATAGAAAAATACTTCAGAATGATTGTTTCCGAACATTGGAACATGCTGCAGAAATGGTCTTAGTAATCGGCAATTAATTAAACAATTATTTTTTATATAAATGTTAATTTGTTTATTAAACCATTTTAAAAAATCCTTTGTTTATTTTAATTGTTCTAAGCAATTTGTATATATTTTTATAATCCTTAAAAATAATGTTACACTGAAAGAAAATATTTAAGAAATTTCAATAAATACATTTTACATTTTAATATAATAGTAACGATTTAGGGAAAACGGTAAAAAATGAGAAAAAT
>WNHD01000167.1:0-90863 GCA_011057455.1 Ganaspis sp. Gsp50 | reverse complement strand
TTTCTCATCTTGAGCAAACTGAAGTTAGCTGATTCTCAACTTGCGCTCTAATTTTGTTTGAGTTGCAGCAAATTCAGGGCCAAGTTTTTTCAGTGTAGTGAAATTCTCTCTTGGGTAAATACAGAGGGTTCCTACTTGATTTTATGCGCCTCTTATATACAAAGTGCCTAGAATATAGACGCAGATATTCATGTGGAGGTTCGGAGTTATTAGAGTGCGTGTAAGTGCATAGGGATTGGTCGTTGTGCCCTGATGATTGGAGGACAGAGGGCGCTTTGTTTGAGGAGTGCCTGGAGCACGTAATCACTGCACTGGAGCGTTCTTCCATAAACCGCGTGCCATACATCCGTTCATGCGCTGTGATTCGTCGCTCGATCACGTATCGATGGCTCGCGACGCTCGCCAGCCCTCGGCCAATCTTACCCCAGCTTTCCTGGTCGAATGCTTTCATCGAGGCTATCTTTACTTATTTTACGGGGTGAAACTAATCAGAATTATCCTCCATGCTCTTGGTTCGCGTAGCTCGTGTTTCACTCACTGCTTACCTCTGCAGAAAATCGCACTCTTCATTTTTAGATAAAGGAGGGAAAAAAGCGCTCACCTTTTAGAAATAATCTTCCTTAAAACAAAGCTGACGTCATTTCAATATGAATTAGCGTCAGTGGATCCATTTACTTTTGCACATTCTTTGCTTCTGGATGTTTATATTTTAAACACTAAACAAGGTTTAAACTATTTTGTTTCAACAATCGACGTTGGCATTTTATTTATTCCAAAGTTATGTTTCTTTCATATTTTATTTCTTGCATATTAATTATTTTTTATTTTAAAGACTATTAAATATGTAGTTTTGTAAGATTTGAGAAAATTTAAATATTTTTCTTTAGATTTTTTTACATTCAGTATTTCAAAGTTTCGGATATGAATGCGTTCATTTTCCAATGTGTCCAATTTTCTATTTAATGGAGATCAATTTTGGACGCGATGCAATTAAAGAATTTTTACTTATACAGTGCTTCCAATGGTAATGCATCTAGTTTGTAACGCTTCTAATTATGATGCATCCTATTTGAAGCGATTTAAGTTAAATTGCGTCCAATTTACAGCGCTTCAAATTATATTGCATCCAATTTACAGCGCTTCAATTTAAATTGCACTGAATTTACATCGCTTTGAATTGCAATGCGTTCAATTAACAGCGCTTTAATTATTTTGCATTCAATTTACAGCGCTTCAAATTATATTGCATCCAATTTACAGCGCTTCAATTTAAATTGCACTGAATTTACATCGCTTTGAATTACAATGCGTTCAATTAACAGCGCTTTAATTATTTTTTATCCAATTTACAGCGCTTCAAATTATATTGCATCCAATTTACAACGCTTCAATTTATATTGCATCGAATTTACATCGCTTTGAATTACAATGCGTTCAATTAACAGAGCTTTAATTATTTTGCATCCAATTTACAGCGCTTCAAATTATATTGCATCCAATTTACACAGCGCTTTATATTAAATTGCATCCAATTTACAACGCTGCAAATTATATTGCATCCAATTTACACAGCGTTTCAAATTACATTGCATCCAATTTACACAGCGCTTTAAATTACATTGCGTTCAATTTACAGCGCTGCAAATTATATTGCATCCAATCTACACAGCGCTTCAAATTACATTGCATCCAATTTACACAGTGCTTTAAATTATATTGCATCCAATCTACACAGCGCTTCAAATTACATTGCATCCAATTTACACAGTGCTTTAAATTACATTGCATCCAATTTACAGCGCTTCAAATTATATTGCATCCAATTTACACAGCGCTTTAAATTAAATTGCATCCAATTTACAGGGCTTCAAATTATATTGCATCCAATTTACACAGCGCTTCAAATTACATTGCATCCAATTTACACAGCGCTTTAAATTACATTGCGTCCAATTTACAGCGCTTTAAATTAAATTGCATCCAATTTACACAGCGTTTTAAAGTAGAAAAATTTCATGGCGCTTGCTAGCAGCGCTAGATTGTATGCAAAGTTACCATGTATCTAGCGCTGCTAGCTAGCGCCACAAAATTTTTCTACACTGCATTACATTGCGTCCAATTTACAGCGCTGCGAATTATATTGCATCAAATTTACAACGCTGCAAATTATATTGCATCCTATTGGCAGCACTGCAATTTACATTGCATCCAATTTACACAGCGCTTCGAATTACAATTCTTCTAATTGTTTATTCTTAAAATTTCATTGCGACCAATTGTCAACGCTTCTCATTCGTATGCGTCCAATTTTGAACGCTTCTAATTAGAATACATCGAATTGTTATCGATCTAATTTTAAAATCGTTTAATTTACAATTTATTCTAATAAATAAAATACATCCAATTTCGTACGTTACTTATTTCGTACTTTTTGAACATTTGCTCATATTTTACCGAGTTTGCATTGTTCTTAAAATTGACCTACTTACTCTGTCAAGCTTCAAAAATTTTCAGTATTTTACAATTCTAACGAAATTTCTTTTATTTCTACAAACCGCGGTCTGCCATTTGTTAAATTATTTTTGTCGTCGAAATCCCACTTAAACTGAAATTTTCAGCAAAAATATAATATCCATCTGTCCTTTGTGGGCGTAAAAAATACATACCCTCTAAAAATGAACATCTGTAGAAAAAAAGTGCACGAGTGGTTACACACGTGCAGGAAACACGTTGAGCCATTGAAGCTCTGCTGGTCGGATGAAAAGAGAAAGAGAGAGAAAGAGAGACACAGAGAGGGAATATTGGTGAGGAGGTCAGTGGGGGAAGAGTGAGGTAGTATTTTTGGGTGACCATGGCCCTGCCCTCCCTATAC
The DNA here is from genome assembly GCA_011057455.1 of Ganaspis sp. Gsp50. Lineage (NCBI taxonomy): Eukaryota > Metazoa > Arthropoda > Insecta > Hymenoptera > Figitidae > Ganaspis > Ganaspis sp. Gsp50. The sequence continues at coordinate 87,991 of WNHD01000167.1, read as the reverse complement.
TAAGGCCATTTATGTGCCACTCGTTGCATTCTGTTTCGTTAGTGTGTTTGTGTGTTTGTGTATTGGTAAATTCACTCAGGGTAACTATATATAGCTGGCAGTAATGGGGCTGTAGCTGAGAGGAAAGGAAAGAGGAAACGAGTGGGTGTGTGTTTGGGCGAGGAAGTTTCGTAGAGAGGGGGTCAGTAGAACCAACCGTTTTATATTCGGCACTGCACGCCAAGTTCACCCAGGTCAGTTTAGCACAAAAAAGCCACTCTCACCCGACTCGACGAGAAACTGGTTCGGGAGGGATAACACTCTCTTTGGCACTGCACGAAAGAAGGAAAAAAAACGAAAAGAGAGCACATTCACCAAATACCCATCCAAACTCGTTGCCAAACTGCAAATGTGTAGCGTAACGAGCTTTGACACGTGTGCATCGCACGTGTATTCCTCTTCACACGTGGGAAATTTTCGCATTTTCTATCATCGTCTCGTTTACTAACAAACCAACAACAAAGTTCAGCTACACAAAGTTCTTACGCAATTTCATTTATTTGTATGATTTGCTTTTGGATTAAAATTTGCTTTAGTTGTTATTCATTTAATATTTGCTAGAGTTCAAGTTTCAACGCTTCCGATTTTTATTGAACTCTGGAAACTGCTTTAAACGTTCGTTAATTGTTAAAACGCTTCGGATTTGCAGGGGTTCAATTTTGGAAATTTTTAATTTGCCGAAGATTTAGTGCTTTACATTTTCTGGCGTTCAATTTTCAATGCTTGTAGTTTTATAGCGTCCAATTTTCAACGCTGATAGTTTGCTAGAATTCAATTTTTAAACGTTTCGACTTTGCTAGAGTCCAATTTTCAACGCTGCTGGTTTGCTAGCGTCCATTTTTCAATGCTGCTAGTTTGCTAGCATTCAATTTTCAACGCTTCTAGTATTCTAGCGTAGAATTTTCAACGCTTCTAGTTTGCTAGCATTCAATTTTCAACGCTGCTAGTTTGCTAGTATCCAGTTTACAACGCTTCTAGTTTGTAAGCATTCAATTTTCAACGCTGCTAGTTTGCTACCGACCAATTTCCAACGCTTCTAGTTTGTCAGCGTCCAATTTTCAACGCTGTTAATTTGCTAGCATTCAATTTTCAACGCTTCTAGTTTTCTAGCGTTCAATTTTCAACGCTGCTAGTTTGCTGGCATTCAATTTTCAACGTTTCGACTTTGCTAGAGTCCAATTTTCAACGCTGCTGGTTTGCTAGCGTCCATTTTTCAATGCTGCTAGTTTGTTAGCATTCAATTTTCAACGCTTCTAGTTTGCCAGCATTCAATTTTCTACGCTGCTAGTTTGCAAGCATTCAACTTTCAACGCTGCTAGTTTCCTAGTGTCCAATTAATAACGCCTTTAGTTTGCTACCGACCAATTTCCAACGCTTCTAGTTTGCCAGCGTCCAATTTTGAACGCTGCTAGTTTGCTAGCATTCAATTTTCAACGCTGCTAGTTTGCTAGAGTCCAATTTTCAACGCTTCTAGTTTGCTAGCGTCCAATTATCAACGCTGCTAGTTTGCTAGCATTCAGTTTTCAACGCTTCTAGTTTTCTAGCGTCCAATTTCCAATGCTTCTAGTTTGCAAGCGTCCAATTTGCAATCCATTTTTTACTTGAAAAAATTTGCAAAATTTCTATTTTTAGCGCCCCTGTTTACAACACACTGAATTTGTTTTCCAAATTTCTACGCTAAAAAATTCTAAAAATAAACTAATTTAAAATATGTATATTCTAAAAACATTTCTATAAGTAAATTTGTTTTTAAAGCATTTTTCTGGAAAGTTCACAAATTGTTTGCAAGCTGAAAAGTTGAAAGTCAAATAAATATAATGAATAAACACGCGTGGTTGGGATACGCGACGGTAGATAATATATGGTAAAAAACTTTTGCAAAAGAGAAGATAAGGTACATAAATGTAGAATGAGAGAATACATATATATTTATATAGATGCACATGGACTACAAAGAAGCGCGCATGGCTGAGCGCAAACGGGACGGTTGCACGTGCATGTGCATAAGAATGAGTGTGTGGGTAAGAATGTGTGTGTCCCGCGCGTTTCAGTATCAATGTGTACGTGCGCAATGTGGAACACACTCACTCTCGATGGGTCACTCTCGCTCTCTCGAGCGAGAGGGAAATTTGGCAGCTGTTTTAAACCCGGATAACTGGCGAAACTGGCGACCCACCCCACTAAATGCAACCGTTCCCGACGCTCGCTCATTTTCGCCCTCTTCTTCCCCTACTTATCCTTAGTACGTGTGTTCTTTGTACAAAACACGCTTAATTATTCCGCATTATTGAAATAAAATCCTACATTACCTCCGAAAATTCAGGTGAAAATTCAATTCACAGCTGCAGGTGTCTTTGCAAATTTCAAAAGGAGGATAAGGGGCTTCATAGTGCTAATTCTGGACTAATAGATTCTATACTTGAAACTTTAGATTTTAACTAAAATTTTTACGATTTTTTTAATTTTGGATAAAAAATTAAATTATATAAATCAATTCAATTTTGCCCTTTGGTCTCTGTTGTACTATTTTTATTACTTTCCTTCTTTTATGTTTGTTCTACTTTTTTATATTTATATATTTTTCTTTTGTATCTTTTGCAAAATGTCTGCTTTTACACTTCCGATTCCCGAACGTTAATTTTATACGATTTCATTTCAATTGGTCCAACTTTCAGTAAATTGAATTTCAAGGCGTTCAATTGATAGCGTTGTCGATGTTCAGCGCTTACTTATCAGCGCTTTTGATTTATTGGCGTTCAATCTTCAACCCTGCAAATTTACAGGTGTTCAATTTTCAAAACTGCAAATTTACAGGTGTTCAATTTTCAACGCTGCAAATTTACAGGTGTTCAATTTTCAACGTTGAAAATTTACTGGTGTTCAATTCTCAACGCTGCAAATTTATAGGTGTTCAATTTTCAACGCTGCAAATTTACAGGAGTTCAATTTTCAACGCTCCGGATTTGCAGGCGTTCAATCTTCAACGCTCCGGATTTGCAGGCGTTCAATTTTCAACGCTTCGGATTTGAAGGCGTTCGATTTTCAACACTGCCGATTTGTGGGCGTTCAATTTTCAACGCTTCGAATTTTCATGCGTCTAATTTTCAAATTTGAACGCCTCCGATTTGCAGACGTTCGAATTCAAACGCTTCAAATTTAAATGCACTCATCGATGCTTTTATTTGAACTCATTTAATTTTTCTTGCGTTCAATTTGTAGGCGTTCAATTTATAGGCGTTCAATTTGTAGACGTTTAATTTGTAGACATCCAATTTTCAACGCTGCTGAATCAAAAGCGTTTCGTTTTCAACACGCGCAAATAAAACATTAAATATAACAGCAATAAAAATAGAATACATGTTTATAAATATGACAGCAATAAAATATTACACATTTATGAATATTGTAGCAATAAAAAGTAATATTCAACACTAATAACCAAATAATAAAAAGATCATTAAAAAAAATGCCAAAACAAGGCAAAGTTCTTGTTAAATGCGGATTTGAAAAAGACATTATCAAGAAGCTGACTTGAAAATGTAACAAATTTCGACCTTTGTTTCAGTGTGGTATGCATTTATACAAATGTATTTATTTATACGTTGAGGATATTTGTAATTTTATAAAAAGGGATATTTCTAGGTGTGTAGGTTATCATAGGAGTACACGTGGAGTTGCATCGGTGTATATGAAGCATCTCTTTCACTTGGACGAGCTGCACACGCAATACGTATGCATTATGTAGCAAAGGCAGAGACTATCTCTGACCGGGTTTATTTCGAATGAACGTTGTTGAACTTGTGCGTGCGCGTGCGATTTTCTTGCAGAGTGTGCAAGTGTGCGTGACTGTACTTATTTGGATGCGAGCGCATATTTTCATGTGTGTTTGTGCGACTGAATGCATCGACGATGCGACGAGACAGTGCTTTGCACGAGACCTTCTGCCGCGCGGTCATGTGGATCACTTTAAGTTCAACGATGCCAGAATTATTGTTCTCCTGACTCGAGTGCTCGGCAACTGAATCTCATTGACACCGAAAGCCACAATGTAGCCCGTTTTTTCCCCGATCTGACATTGTCATTCGAAAATTCTAGCTACAGGGCAATTTTGCGGTGCGCCTTTGCCTTGAGTGTGGTCGAAAAATATGCAAATTACCTGCCGACGTTACGTAAAAGTTGATTGCTCTTTGAACTCTTGTGTTCTTCGTTTTTCAAATTGAAATTTTCAATATGTTTTGTAATGAATTTCGAAAATGTGACATTTTTGTGATATCTCTAAGAAGGAGGTTTTAGATTTTTTTATTCTATAAAGCTTGGTTGTACTTGGAAGAGCTTTGAATTTTAGGAAGAAATCACTCTGAAGTAAAATTTGGACATTTTATTCGTTAATTCAATTGGTATTTTAAAATTCATAGATAAATTCATTCATAAATTTCGTCAATTGACGGTAACATTGATTCGAATTGGAATAATAAGATATTTAAATCGATAGACATTTGGAGAAGAATAATTGCAGTTTGCTGAATTTTAAGCAAATTATAGCTTCAGTTGATAAAGATTTTTAAAAGGGAGTGCTTTTGTCAATAAAAGTTCAGAAAAAAAATTCATATTTTTAAAAGTTAGTGTAGAACACTTTGCGCATATTTTAGTTACTTTAATTACTTCTGCTCATGCATAGTAATTAATAACCATCATTGCGCATGTCTAAAATAAACAAATGATTACTGCGCAAGCCTGAAGTGAACGAGTGACTACTGCGCATGTCTTATTTGATTAAATCACTTCTGCGCATGTCTGAATTACCCAAATGACTACTGAGTATGTATAATTTCCATAAAACACTATTGGGCAAGTTGAAATTTGGTATAAACTTATTCGTTTCGAAATTAATTCAATTAGTTTAAAATTTTTAATTGAATCTGAACGAAATCAAACTTTTAAACAAACCCAATTTGCAGGGTTTCTACAACTCTGGAAAACATGGAAAACTTGGAATTCTCATGGAATTTCATTATTCCTCATGGAATCATGAAAATCTCATGGAAATTTTATTTATATCATGGAAATTATCTTTTTTTATTTAATTTCTTTACTTTATGATGTTTATTAAGATTTACCCAAATTTTATACCTTTTTTTACAGAAAAAAAACTTCAAAATATTTAAAAATGCTTGAAGTGTCCTTACAATATTTCAAATGACTTAAACCTACTTTAAAATACTTCAAACTACTTCGAACTACTCCAAAATATTAAACAATAATTAAAAAGTCTGTGAAATATTTTTAAATACTTCAGACTACTTCAGACTACTTTAGAATACTTCAGAATACTTCAAAATATTTTAAAATTACTTCCAAATATTTCAAAATATTTAAAAACACTTAAATATACTTCAAAATATTTAGACAAATCTACTTTAAATATTTCAATATATTGTAATATACTTAGAATTACTTTAAAAGTTTTCAAAATATTTCAAAATATTGTAATATACTTAGAATTATTTTAAAAGTTTTCAAAATATTTAAAAATATTAGTATTTCAAGTACTCTCTAAATCTGAATCAGCGGAATCTCGCTGATTCTCAGCTATAAGTGTATCACTTTTTCAAATCAGCGAAAATACGCTGATAATTCAGTGAAAGTTTCGCTGATTCTCAACGTATATACGCTGATTTAAAATAGCTTATCACTGATTCAGATTTAGAGAGTATTAAATAAAGTATAAGAAGATTTTACAGCATTAGTTTTTGAGAATATTTTAAAAGTACTTATATAAAATATTTCAGAGTACTTGTAAATACTTCAAACATCAACAAAATACTCCAAAATATTAAAAAAAGCCTAAAATGTCTTTAAAACATTTAAAAATATACTTGAAACTACTTTAAAATATTTAAAAATCTTTAAAGTTATTTTAAAATACTTCAGATTACTTAAAAATATTTAAAAATACTTAAAATTACTTTATAATATTTCCAAATACTTCCTAATACTTCAAAATCTTTTAAAATACCTCAAAATATTTAAAAACTCTTAAAAATCTTTCTAAATATTCAAATATACTTAAAATGACTTTAAAATTCTTTTTAAAATTTCAAGATATTGCAAAGTAATTAAAAGTATTAGAATTTTAAGTATTATAAATAAAGTATAAACAGATTTTAAAATATTAGATTCTTTAAATATTTTACAAGTATAATAATATTAAAATAATTTAAATTTTTACAAAATATTGAAAATTTCATTTCTTAATGAAAAAACAGACTAAAAAACATCATGGAAATTCTTCTATCTTTCTCATGAAAATCATGGAAAACTCATGGAATTTTGTGAAGAAAAATTTGTAGAAACCATGATTTGGTTTTAAGTTTTAAATGAACTTAATTGTATTCAAAATCTCCAAATTGAATTGATGGATAGATAGTTTTTGATGAATTCAATAATATCCAAAATTTTGAATGCATTCAATTCGAATGAAGCTGTCAAATTAACCGAATTGTCTTTAAAAATTTTAATTAACCAATTAGATTCACATTTTTAATATGCTTTCCATTTTTTAATTAATTCAAATGTAGTTAGATTTGGTTAGTTTACATTTGCTTTAGTAAAAATCAAGATTCATTGTACTTTTTTTTGTAATAAAAATTGGCTTTAATTACACATTTTAGAAATCTAAAGAATTATTTGTTATAAAGTATTTATATTATTTGTTACAGATTGAAAGTGTTTAAAAATGTGAATCATCGGAATTTTATGCAGTAGATGCTTTGTTGTCACCTACAGGAAATCTTTTCAACCAAGTAGTAAGTTTTTAACTTCAATTGTTGTACATGTTTTTTTCATTTTTGCTTTTTTAAACAATTATTTGAAATTTAGGTATACATACTACAATTGAGCAGTCGGGACTTCCTGCTTTTTTAGTTTCGATTTCAAAAGTTTGTGTTTACAATATTTGTTTAATGTTTGCAATGTTTATTTTATTTTTACAATGTTTATTTAATGTTTACAATTTTTATTTAATGTTTACAATGTTTATTTTATGTTTACAATGTTTATTTAATGTTTGCAATTTTTATTTTATGTTTACAATGTTTATTTAATGTTTACAATGTTTATTTAATGTTTACAATGTTTATTTAATGTTTACACTGTTTATTTTATGTTTACAATGTTTATTTAATGTTTACAATTTTTATTTTATGTTTACAATGTTTATTTAATGTTTACAACACGTACTTAACGTAACCAATATTTCTTTAACGTTTACAATATTAAATTGAAAAAAATGCTTACGACTTGAAAAAATGGAGAGCGAACAATCATCAAATTGAAAGTTTACAATATTTATTTAATATTAACAAAATGATTTAACGTAAAAAAATGTGTTTATCACAAAAGCATTGTTTTAAGAGTATCTGCTTATTAAAATAGAGACTCAGAGGTAGAGATTATCGTTAAAATGGAATGGAATGAGCCTGTGAATATTACAATATTCTATTTAGAAAATAGTTTGAATATTTGAAAGGAAGTAATGGCTCATAGTGGGTTCAAAGGAGAGCAAATGAACTCGTCGATAGCTGTTTGTTGAACAAGGCAAACTTGGTCAAAAGTGGTCCAGACACCGACCTCATTCACGAATTGCACTAGGTTTTCGGAAGCAGAGCAACAAGTAGTAATGGCCTTTATAGCGTTGGCCTTTGGCGATGTGGTAGACTCGTGTGTTAGGTCTTGCATTAGTGTTAGTTCACAGAGAAATCTGGCAATATATGTAGGTCGCACTCCGAAGCGGTATCAACACTAGCACGCTCGAGTCGGCAATTGCATCGGTGCAGCCACCCCCGAAATTTTCCGAGTGGAGTCATGTGGGTTGGCAAACTCAGTAGAATAGCGGCAAACCTCTGTGTGTGAAACTACCACCCGGCCTCAATTCGTGTAGGTGTCTCCACCTACACATTCTCACCTTTTCAAATACCTGCAAGCGGATTTTAGTTTGTCTTTATTCAAACGTGTGTTGCCGAAAACATGCACGCTTTCAGCTGTAGATATAGAGTCTCAATGTGTGCACCTGTCTTGGTGTATTTTATCTATTTACAACACGTTGCTTTGGTGTGAGTTCTATATCTGATTTCACGGGGCGCAACAAGTAGGTGTCCCCAAAATATGGCCACACTATCACACTTCTCTTCAGTCTGTTCTACGATTTTATCCACCATTTCAATGCACTCTGGCAAGCTCTCAAAAAACTTTTATTCTATTTTTATGCATCGTAAATTTATTGTCGTTTGCCTTCATTTGCGCTTTTTTCATTCATTTGCTCTTTTTATCGTTCATTTATTCGTTTTGTTTGTACTTTTTTTATTCATTTGTTCTTATCATTCATTTATTCTTCTCTTACTATTTTCATCATTTATTTATTCTTTCTTTTTTCAATATTTATTCTTTTTGTCATTCCTTTTGTCCTTTTTATAATAATTCATCTTAGTATGTTAGTTTAGTTTGTATGTTGATTTACTTTGTTTTTCTCCGTTTTTTATTTCCTGATAGTTTCTTGCCTCTTTTGTTCATTTGAATTTTAAATTTAATCTTTAAGGGTTTAGAAGTGTGTTAAATCGGCGCTGCCTATGTGGAATAAATCCTATTGTTAATGCTTCATTATTGGAATGTCATATCATCAACACTTCTTCAATGAATAGCGCTCAATTTTTAAAGTTTTTTAATTGGAGTGCAACCAATTTACAACGCTTTCTAATTGGAATTAATTGGAATGCAACCAATTCTCAGCGCTTAATAATTGTAATGCCACCAATTTTCAACGCTTGCTAATTAAAATGCAACCAATTTTCAACGCTTTTTAATTAGAGTGCAAACAAATATTCGACACTTCCTAATTGAAGTTCAACCAATTCCCAACGCTTTCTAGTTGGAGTGCAACCAATTTTCAACGCTTCCTAATTGGAATGCAACCAATTTTCAACGTTTCCTAATTAGAATGCAACCAATTTACAAATAATTGTAATGCCACCAATTTTCAACGCTTGCTAATTAAAATGCAACCAATTTTCAACGCTTTTTAATTAGAGTGCAATCAATATTCGACACTTCCTAATTGAAGTTCAACCAATTCCCAACGCTTTCTAGTTAGAGTGCAACCAATTTTCAACGCTTCCTAATTGGAATGCAACCAATTTTCAACGATTCCTAATTAGAATGCAACCAATTTCCAGCGCTATTTATTTGAAGTGCAACCAATTTTCAACGCTTTCTAATTGGAATGCAACCAATTCTCAGCGCTTAATAATTCCAATGCCACCAATTTTCAACGCTTGCTAATTAAAATGCAACCAATTTTCAACGCCTCTTAATTAGAGTGCAACCAATATTCGACACTTCCTAATTGAAGTTCAACCAATTCAGCGTTTCATAATTGTAATGCCATAAATTTTCAACCCTTTCTAATTGGAATACAACCAATTTTCAGCGTTTAATAATTGTAATGCCACCGATTTTCAACGATTCCTAATTGAAATGCGACCAATTTTCAACGTTTCATAATTGGTATGATCCAATTGTTAAATTCTCATCCAAATGCGAACAATTTTCAACACTTCTTCATTAAATTGCGTCCAATTATCAACGCTTTATAATTAGAATGCGTTTATCTTTTAGCGCTATACAATTAGAATGTTGTGAATTGTAAATGCATCGAAATTGGAATGTTTTCAATTGGCAAAGCTTCATTATTTAAATATATTGTATCAATAGAAGTTAGAATCGATTAACATTAGATTAACTGAGGTTTCAATTGATTGAAACAGTTCACAATCTAGTTTTAGCTAAATATAGAAAATTATTACTCGCTCTGTGAATATATTAAGTCCATTAATCGATAGACTTTGATTTGTTCTGAATGTTTGGAAAAAATTCAAATGAAAAATTAACATTTGCTACGAATCGTTAAGTTTAAAACCAATTGATTTTCTTAATCTAAATATTTATGCTTGCAAAACACTGTAAGTTCTCCTCAGTATTGTATTTATTTATTCATACAATATACAGACAGAGTAGTGCCCTTTTGTTACATAAAAAATTTTGTTTTAAAATTTTAAGCTTTTTAAAATTTGCTTCAAATTAAATCACGTCTATATTTAAAAGCATTTTATCGAGCATTTTATTAATTTTATTATCGAATCGGTAATAATTTTCTTCTGTGAAGCAGGTTACTATCAAACGATTTCGAATCTATGAACTGTTAATTCGATACGGATTGTTGATTATAAATTATATATTATTAATTACATAAACTACAAAAAATTGCATAAAAAATGGATCATGTTGAATTTTGCGTTTAGAATTTGAATGGTGGTGGAAAATTAGAATGATTAAGAGATTAATCACTTGTTTGATTAACGCCTTAAGTGAGTGGAGTACTTGTTGTGGAATCGTTATTACGAAGAAACATTTTCTTCATTCATAAGCGTTGCAGTTATTGCAACACGCCTTGTCTTGTAGTAAATGCAACAACAAGTTGCCCTTACTTTCACGAGACTATTTACAACGATCTTGTAACTTTTATAATAACCTGCTGCAAATGGGATCTGCATATATCGCGCTTTAATTAAAAATTACAAATTACGAACCGGTGTTTGCTAAATGAATAAATGATTTGCGAGTTATTAAATAACGTTCTCATGAATTCAAAACACAGTTCAAATGGCAAATACAAATCTCATAGTATTTCACAACTTCTGCAAAATCGGATCTATCTCAACACTTTTATCCTTTTTTTTCTTACTTTCCTATTAATTATATTTATATTTCCTGCTTATTTATTCTTTCTTAAAGTTTTTTCTAAAATGCTATCAGAATATAATTAATAACTAAAAGAAAATATTTATTTATGTAATATAATATGCTCAATTATATGTAGTAGAGAATAATAAGTAGTAAACAATGTATAATAAATAAACGAAAGTAAATGACAAATAATAAATTTTATCTTTCAAAAGCTGAAACAAAACGGCTGCGAAAATTGCAGCAAGCATTTGCGACTAATATTTTTCGCTATTAATAAACAATTCGCCTCTAATCAGTGAATTTTCATTTTTGCGGTAAAAATTGAAGCACAAGTTCTTGCGATAAGCGATGAAAATACACTTGAACATTTTTCCACTAAAATTTCGATATCATTGATAAAGTTCTCTTCCGCGTAGTGATACGAGTGTGTGCAGAGAATAAAATTTTCCTTCTTTTGTCGATTTCGTTTGTATGGATTATTGATGGAGTAAAAAACACTGGTACTTTGACGAAGGAATTACACACTGACATTTAGCCATGTGCATCGCGTCACTATAATTAGAATTGCACTTACACAAAGGTAATTGCAAAAATCATACAAACGCGTGTATGTTTGTGTGGGCATCTTGCATTCAGCGGCCAATCATCGCCTTTCTCCATGTTAAACTGAATGCCTATATGATATTTTCCTGTGTTTCATTTGACCTTGTATTACGAACCAACTCGCTCACTGCGCATTTAATCCGAAAATTTTGCATTAGGAACTATAATTATCCCAAATCGTTAAAGGCTGCAAGGCTATATCTGCAGCTGGATCGACTGGAATCTTAATTAAAAATAATTTTCGTCAGGAAAAGGCTCGAAAAAGTGGAGTTTTTTCTTCCTAATGTTAGTCCAATTGGAATGGGGCAATTAATTTATGTAAATTTGTTAAGAATGTGAAGCAACGCTTCCAATTTTCATCGCAGTATTTTATCGTATGTTTAATTTTGAGTGTGGTCAATTTGCTAAGCTTTGTATTAAAAAAAATTGGAAAAAATTGTACAAAAAAAAGGATTGTTAACGCTTTCAAATTAAAATTTAATGAAATAAAAATGATTACAATGAAATTGGTTTTATTTGTAACGCTGCCGAAAAGAAATGTAATCAACATTGAATGCTTCAAAATTGACGTTTGTCCTAGTGGCAAGGATTAGATATTAAAATTTGTTTGGTTTGTAACGTTTCTGAAACAATGGAACCAATTTTGAACACTTTGGAATTGAAATTCTTCCAATTTGTCAACGCTTCTTTTTCAAAATTGGTCCAATTGATAACGCTTTTCTACTGAAATGCATCCAATTGTAAACGCTTTTCTACTGATCATCGAATGGTCAACGCTCTTTTATTAAAATGCATCCAATTATCAACGCTTCCCTACTTAAATGCATCCAATTGTCAACGCTTTCCTACTTAAATGCATCACATTGTCAACACTTTTCTTTTGAAATGCATCCAATTGAGAACTCTCTCCTATGGAAAAGCATACTTTTGTTAACGCTTTTCTACATAAATGCATCCAATTGTCAACGCTTCCCTACTTAAATGCATCCAATTGTAAATACTTTTCTTTTGAAATGCTATTAAAATGCATTTAATTTACAACTCTTCCCTACTTAAATGCAACCAATTGTCAATACTTTTCTTTTTAAATGCATTCAATTGACAATGCTTTCCTATTGAAATGCATCCAATTGACAATGCTTTCCTATTGAAATGCATTCAATTGTCAACACGTTTCTTTTGAAATGCTATTAAAATTCATTCAATTTACAACGCTTCCCTACTTAAATGCATCAAATTGATAACGCTTTTCTATTAAAATGCATCCAATTGTCAACGCTTAACCACTTAAATGCATCCAAATGTCAATACTTTTCTGTTTAAATGCATCCAATTGACAACGCTTTCCTATTGAAATGCATGCAATTGTCAACGCTTCCCTACTTAAATGCTTCCAATTTTCAACACTTTTCTTTTTGAATGCATCCAATTGACAACGCTTTCCTATTGAAATGCTTCCAATTTTCAACGCTTCCTTATTTAAATGCTTCCAATTGTAGTATTAACAATCGTTAACGCTTCTTACACGATTCTAGAATTCCTACACTTTCGTTTGCTATTTTTTCTACTAATTTTACATTCATCATTCGTTTTTTTTTCATTCTACATTATTTTCCATTCCACATTTTTCGTCTCGCTCTTTTTTTTGCCATTTTCGGCATCATTTTTCCTTTCATTGTCGTCATTTAAAAATCGTATTCCAGACTTTAGGAGACTTTTAAGCGAATCTCCTTAATGCGTCAAGACGCCGTCTTCGTCATGAACATATATGTGTATATATATAAAGTACATATAAAAGGAATAAAGTAAATGCGTGTACGTCGACAGCAAAGTTGATACGATAAGCGGAGATACGGTCAAGGCCTCCTCGGATGTTCGCGTCCGTTCTCTTTCCGTCATGCTAAATTGCAAATGAATTCTAGCAGAATATCCAAAGTGCAGTGCGCGCGCTCTTTTGAGAGTGAAGGTTTCGCATTTGGCGTGCAACTTTTTCGCCTGACCCACTGACTTTGGGCAGACGCTCGCCTGACCCACTGCATTGGACTGACCTTGGGTCCAAAAAGGGGGACCAGACGGTGCAGGGTCACGTCGCCATTTCGGCAGCCGAGCGTATAATTGAAACCGAATTTTTATTACGACTCGTGCAAGGCCACGGCTACAGCCCTGAATTTTCGGTAGAGGCTTCGATGATTCCAAAGGGCCCTTGATTGTTCCAAGGTCCCTTTTTTCAAAGACTCTTGTGGCTTTGCGTTTCTCGTTTCCTTTTGTCCGCCTTTGTTGCTTTGTTCCCCTTTGACCAATTGAATATTCGGCAAGAAAGAGCTTTTTATGATTGGCTTTTCAAACCCTCTCTGCGAAAAATTGCTCTTCGTTCATTTCGCTCGTAGTACTTCATTATATCATTTAATCGCTTTCGCTTTCTTTTTCGTATTTTCTCTTCCAATTTATTCATTAAATAAAAGTTTACACACTTTTTTATTTTATTTATTTTTATTATTTTCTTATTTGCAAATTAATTTCTGTAAATTTATATTTTAATTGCTTAATTTCTGCAGAAAATGCAATAATTGAATGTGTGTGCAAAATGTGTATGTAAAGTTTTTAATAATCCCATTGTAAAAAACTCGAAAACTTTTGGAAAATAATAATTTTCTGATAGAGCGAATTTTTTTTAGAGCTAATTTTACGGAAACTAATTTTACAAAAACGAATATTATGGAAACTAATTTTACAAAAACGAATATTACGGAAACTAATTTTGCAAAAAAATTACGGAAAATATGTTTACAAAAATAAGCAATTTTTAATGAAACTTAATTGTTTACATAAAAAAACGAAACTGCATCTTGCGTTAAAAGTATAAAGACGTTAAAAATTACATATGTTAATTAATCGTTAATTACCTGTATTGGACGAACAATAATAAACATTAGCATAGAGTGGAAACAAAAACTTATAAATACTTTACTTTACTTATAAATATTAGATTCAACAAATATTTAACATGAAAGCTAAACGCCAGCGATAAATATACAATTATGCTCTGATTTATTTCTCGAGACATTGACACGGAGGAACAAACACAGTCTCACTTGAATACACATTCCTCATGCATATTTTAAATCTTATCAGTTATTTCTACAGAAGAGTGAATCTCGAAAGAAGATTCTGCGATTTTGAAGCCTTCACTTTAACGACTCGAGTTTCTTCCCAAACAGAAGAAATCGAGGTAATCGACTTTGAAATTTGAGCGTTGGCCAGTTTCTTGTACATAAGAGAATAGTGACCGTGGAAAGTGAGATGAAGATGCTGAGCGGGAAAGAGGGAGAAAAAAATGCCACGAGAGATAAAGATGCGAAGTAAGAGAAATAAAAATCCAGAGCAAGAGAGACAAAGACGCAGAATGAGAGAGATAAAAATGAAGAGTAAGAAAAAAATGAAGAGCAAGAAAAAATGAAGAGTAAGAGAGACAAAGATGCAAAATGAGAGAGATAAAAATTAAGAGAGATAAAAATTAAGAGAGATAAAAATTAAGAGAGATAAAAATAAAGAGAAAGACAAAGATGCAGAATGAGAGAGATAAAAATTAGGAGTAAAACAAAGATGCAAAGAGAGATAAAAATTAGGAGTAAAACAAAGGTGCAAAGAGAGATAAAAATGAGGATTAAGACAAGAGTGAGAGATAAAAATAAGAAACAAGACAGAGCAAGACTTAGAGTAAGAAGGAAAAAGATGAGGATTAAGAGAGATAAAGATGCAACATGAGTGAGATGAAATGAGAAACGAAAGGAAAAATGAGATGAATATTTAATACATGACTGGGATGAATTGAATATCGGTTGAATCTAACTCTCGTGAAGATTTGGTGGTACGAGGCTCCGCCTCCTACTCCTATCCGACCCATTCTAAACAAATGAATCTTGCTCCAAAATGGCCGACTTGAATTTAGACGTCACGTGGCATCGGCGCACGCACGCACCGACACAACACACACAATTGTAATTGGGTTCCCCACACGTGTTTACACACGCTCGCACGCATACACCGAAAACTTACAAACCATGCTTTATGCGGTCCCTCAATGGTATATAGATTGGCCTCAAAAGAGTACGCATTCTTAGCACTTAAGATGAATTTGTTGCTTTACTGTTGAAATACAAAGAGGAGTCAATTTATCGAAACGTTATCAATTTTCTCAGAAGGATTGTTGCTATGGAATAAAAAAACTCAGTGTTTGTTCAAGAAAGTGAAAGTCTTTCCTGTAAATTAATTTTGAAATTTTTCGTTGTTGGTATTTTTGTTTATTCGTTATTTGTTAGTTATTATTTTTTTTATTATTTTTGTAATAATTTATTTTATTATTTTTGTTATAATTTATTCATTTCATTATTTTTGTAATAATTTATTTATTTCATTATTTTTGTTATAATTTATTTATTTTATTATTTTTGTAATAATTCATTTATTTCATTATTTTTGTTATAATTTATTTATTTTATTATTTTTGTAATCTATTTATTTTATTATTTTTGTAATAATTGATTTATTTAATTATTTAGTAATTTATTAATTATTAATAAACACCATTATTAGTAAGAATGTAAATTTGTAAATTAAATAAATTTGTTAAATTTCCAACTTTTTATTTGTCTAATTATTGCGTGAGATTAAAAATCATGGGTTATTGGCGTTTTTGAATTTGTAGTCAAATTGCAAAATACAATGTCAAAATTGACATTTTAAATGAAAATTCCAAGTTTCTTAACAAATTTTGATAAATAGCATCTTTATAGCATCTTCTTCTTTAAACTATTAAAATTTGTAGTCAAATTGAATTTTTTATTCACTTAGACAAATGTTTGTAACAATGTTTAAAACTCGCAAATTTGTAGTAAAGAAAACCTAACAATTGAAGTCGAAAATGTATGATAGTAAAAACTATATGGTTAAAATGAACTTTATTGTATTATTAAAAAAAAGTGGTTAAGTTTAATTAAAACAATATTAAAATATTGTTTTAAATAAAAGTCAGTAGTAAAAGCGAGTAAATATCAGACACACCTTTGGTTCAGTTTTCGTTAACATTTTTCGAAAATTTCATTAAAAAAACGTTTCGCGTAATAACAGAGAGGAATTCAAAATGTTCTGTCGAAACGCGCGGAGAATGTATTGTCCGACCCAACTCGGACATTACTACTGCCGTCATTAGATTCAAATACGGTTCAGATTATCAGCATTATTCAAGGTTCTTTGATAAATATTTTTCGTTTTTATTGCTTGTTTATTATTTCCAGTCACTGCTAATATTCAGTTTTATAATAAACGAATAAAAACTATTAAAAAATATGTGTAAAATAAGAAAGAGCTTGAAAATCGAAACACATGCCTCAAATTCTTTTATAACAGATTGTCTCGAATAATAATGTATTTTGTACATAATGCAGAGTTTTTTCATTCTCATCAATAATAAAAAGGTATTATTTGCTAGCCATTTATTTACAATATAACAAATTGTTATGAGAAATTGAAAATACAAATTGTTGGTAAATTTGAATTAATTGATTTATGAATGGTAAATCTGCAAATTATACACAAAAGTTTGTCGCTAAAATTAAAGGAAGATTGTATTTTCACGTACATTTTTAATAATACAAAATAATACTGTAATTTCAAAACACGTCCATAAAAGAACAATTTCTAATTTCCATTTAGAAAAAAAGAGCAACAAAAAGTGTTCTATGGTAGTAAAATGAACAATTTACTCATGCCCAGAAGGAATTCTCAATCAAGTTGAAATACCCTTGAAAACCGCACAGATTACTTAAGTTGCCTGCAACTTGAACATTACGACAAGTTCTTTCGCCTAAAAAATAATTATTATCGCTGGCGCAACACCATAAACGAGAATCAATTCCACGTGAGAAAAAGTCCTCTTTTCCTTTCCAAGAGCTGTATAGCGAGATGCTCTTGAAACGGACGGCTCGAGTGAAACAGCTCGAACGCTATTGCCATCGTTAGCGTGGATAGTGTCAGTAGAACAATAGGTTTAATGTCAAGATGAAGGAGGAGGGTATTGGCGGCTAGTGTTTTTACTATCCTCGCTTAAAATAAGTACACATAATCTTCTTAGCGAATAGATTGCATCATATTAATGTCGAGAAAGAGAGAGAAAGAGAGAGAGAGAGTGGAGCAATAAATACAGATAGTAAAACATATGCGCCGGCAACCATGGAAGCGGTTATCGTCACTCGAGTGCGAGCGAGACAGAAAATTAGGCGATTAACGTTTAAAATCGGACGCAGTCGCGTAACGACACTCCTTTCAAATGTCATTCACTCCCTTAATGCAATGTTTCACGCTTTTTACCTCCTGTCCTATTTTCATTCTATTTTCTTTTAAACTTTTTTAATTGTCAATTTTGACTCGTGTTACTTTCTAAAATTGTGCCTCCTCCACTTTCTAAACGCTCATCTGCAGAATGTTTGACAATATTTATTGAACAGACCAAAAAGAAGTTTGGAATTTAGTATGCGATTCTTTCTCTACAATTTTAGTAGAAATTTAGTGCTTTTTAGTTGATTTTATTAGACTTCTAGTAAATTGAACCAACATTTTAGTAGCATTTGCCATACAGATGGTTACCGTTATTAGAAATAATCTTGCAAGAAATTTAGTCAATTTAACCACAATTCTAGTAAATTACCTATGATTTTAGTTCATTCAACTATAATTGTATAGTCAATTTAACCATGGTTGTAGACAATTTAATTGTAATTCTAGTTGCGTTAACTATGATTCTAGTCAATGTAACTGTAATTGTAGTCAATTTAACTATGGTTGTAGTCAATGTAACTGTAATTGTAGTCAATTTAACTATGGTTGTAGTCAATTCAACTGTAGTTGTAGTTAATTCAACTGCAATTCTAGTTTAGTTAATTATGATTTTATTCAATTTAACTATGATTGCAGTCAATTGAACTACAATTCTGGTAGATTTAACTAAATTGTAGTTAACTCTTCTATAATTTTAATTGCTGAAACCAAAATTCTATTTTATTTTAACAAATCATTAATCCTGTAACTAGAAATCTAGTCAATTTTTATCATAAAACTAGTTGATTCCACCAACGTTCAAGTAAATGTAACCACGATTTTAATTAATTGAATTTATAATTTTATTCAACTCTTTTAAAAATTTTCCTAATGAAACAAAAATTCAAATTAATTATACCAAAAGTCTGTTTGGTTTAAATAGAAGTTCAGTTAATTTTTAGAGAAGCCTATAGTTGATTTTACTAGAAGCCCAGTTAATTTTACTAGAAGACTAGTTATTTTACAAGAAGTCGAGTTAATTTTACATGAATGAAGTCTAGTTAATTCTACATGAAGCTATATAGTTAATTGTACATAAAGTTTACTTTAATTTTACATGAAGTCGAGTTAATTTTATAGAAGAAGTCTGGTTAATTTAACTATTAATCTAGTTCATTTTACTCTAATTCTACTAAACTGAATTATACTCCTCTTTAAATTTGTTAATAAAAAACAATCTAAAATTTATTTAAAAATAGTCATGGAATTGAAAACATGACATTAAACATAAGCAAACATTAAAAACATAAAAACAATTTTTGATAAAAACTAAAAACCGAACAAGTCGAATTCTCACGAACTTTTAATCTGTCCGATAAATATTTCACTTGGATTTGGTTTGGTTCGCAAATTATTAAAAGTGACATTGGAAATTCGTTAAGTGCTCGTTTTTTATTAAGAACGTTTTAAAAAAGTAATCGTGTATGCTTCACGTGTGCCTGTTAAAATTATCTGCAATGCAAAATAATTTAAAGTATTTATAATAATTTATTTTACATTTGAGTAAAATTGCAACAAATTCCAATAAGAAGAATTTCCTGTATCGAAAACATTTCAGATTAGAAAAATAAAATAAAAAGAAATTAAAGAAAAATTATATTAACGAAAATTATTTCTATTCAGATGAAAGTTGTCGAATCGAAATTATTTTTATTATATTCTCTATTAAATCGAAAATCGGTTGTCTTACCGTGACTGTCCTTTACTACTAAAAATTTTCGTTTATCAGGCGATTCTTTTTAAGTTTAACGAAAATTATTTCTATTCAGATGAAAATTGACCAATCGAAATTATTTCTATTGCATTCTCTATTGTACCAAAATTCGTTTGTCTTACCTCGACTGTCTTTTACTACTGACTTTTTTCTTTTATCAGACGAATCTTTTTAAGTTTAAAATATTTTTCTTTCTTCAGTTTTTTTTCAAATTGTCAATTTTTCGAACCTCTAGAATTTTAGAACCCCCACTTCATTCAAAATTTAAATAGTTTGAAATCCATTAAAGAGATTTTTTTCTTAAAAAGCAATTTTTGTATTTTTCATTACAAAAATGTAATTAGACTTAAAGAAAGATTAAAGTAGAAAAGTTGGAAGTAGGAATTAATTAATTAATCTGCTTATTTATGAACGAACTGGAAGAATGAATAAATTCAAAAAGGAAGAGATACAAAAACGAAGAAACGGATAAAAATAATTAAAACCAAGAAAAGAAAGAAAAGCAAGAAAAGAAAGAAAAGAAAGAAAAGAAAGAAAAGAAAGAAAAGAAAGAAAAGAAAGAAAAGAAAGAAACGAAAGAAAAGAAAGAAAAGAAAGAAAAGAAAGAAAAGAACGAATAGAAAGAAAAGAAAGAAAAGCAAGAAAAGAAAGCAAAGAAAGAAAAAAGCGAAAAGAGAAAAGAAAGTAAAGAAATACAAAATAGTAAAAAAATCCAAAAAAGTGGGTAAATAACAAAAATGAAGAAATGAAAAAAGTAAAAAATGCGATGAAGTGAAAAATGCAAATAAGTGAAGAAATTATAAAAGTTAAAAGCACAGAGAAGTGAACAATTGGAAGAAAAAGGAAAATGCAAAGAAGTGAAAAACGCAAATAAGTGAAGAAATGAAGAAATGAAGAAAGTGAAAACACAAAGAAGTGAAGAAATAAAAAAAGTGAAAATACAAAGAAATGGAGAGTTGCAAAAATTATTAAAAATTTAAAGAAGTGAAAACTGTCAAGTGAAAAATGCGAAGAAGTGAAGAAAGCAAATAACTGAAGAAATGAGAAAGGTGAAAACACAAGGAAGTGAAGAAATGAAGAAAGTGAAAACACAAAGAAGTGAAGAAATAAAAAAAGCAAAAATACAAAGAAATGGAGAGTTGCAAAAGTTTTCAAAAATTGAAAAAATCGAAACTGTCAAGAAGTGAAAAATGTGAAGAAGTGAAGAACGCAAATAACTGAGGAAATAAAATATTTAAAAACACAAAAAAGTGAAGAAATGGAGAAGTGCAAAAATAATGAAAAATGCAAAATAGTAAAGAAATGGAAAAACTGAAAATTTACAAAGAACTGGAGAATTGCAAAAAATGCAAAGAAGTGAAGAAAGTGAAAATACAAAGGAATGAAAAAATGAAAAAAGTGAAAATCCAAAGAAATAGTCAATTGCAAAAATAGTGTACAATGCAAAGAATTGAAGAAATGGAAAAAAGTGAAAATCCAAACAAATGAATAATTAAAGAAAAAATAGTGAAAAATACAAAAAATAGTGAAAATAGGCAAGAATTGAAAAATGGCAAGAAGTAAAATGGCAAAAAAGTGAAGAAATGCAATTAAACTGAAACGAAAGAGAATTGAAGAAGAGACTTTGAAATCGAGTAGATATCAGAGATTAGAATGGATGATAGATTACATCTAATAAAGATGGTGAGTCTGAGGCTTGGCACGAAAAGCAGTACGCACGAGAGCGTGGTAGGCGTAGATTTTTCGGTTGCGTGGCTCGGGCATTGGTTGAGAAGAGAAAGGCTATGCGGACTAATACCACGGACAGCTTCTAGAAGGCCGACGGAATTTAATGTCAAGTATACATAGAATCGGATAGGAGAGCTTGAGGCGCATTCGAGCGAACCAATGGCGCAAAACCGTCCCGCGCGTCTCGTTTCTGCAAAATACATTAATTTCGCAATTACGTAACCACAACTCCGATCGGCCGTCGGAGAGGCGTCATGAGGCGCTCCCCCTCCCTCCCCCTTCTCCCTCCGGATGCCCTCTAACCCTATCCCCAATACCACACAATTCTGTGGTATCTAATCTCACTTCATTTTGACTGCCATCTTGCAATATACGAATCAGGCATTATCCCACCAATTTTCAAAGATCAAACAGTCATTTCAGAAGCGCGTGTTCAACTCTTTTACATTATCATCCTTTTTTTCCCTTCTTCTTTTTCTTCATTATTACTAATAATTCCGATTGTCGTGATGAACGTCATGAAAAATTAGACATTCGTGCAAAACGAGATAAAAATCAACAACGAGCATTAACGTTGCGAAAAATGGATCGAGCATATTAATGCAGTTTGGACGAATTTTACTCGCATGAATTATGCATTTTGTGCGATCCGCGCCAATTAAGGAGTTTTTTCAGTTGCCATTTTTAAGGGGATTTTTAATTAGTTGATTTTTCGTGGAAACTTGAAAATGATGTGTTTCCATTTTTTTTCTGTCTATATAGTTAGGAGAAGGGTTTTTTTGTGGGGTGTAATAATAATCGATGAGTGACCCTATAAGAACATATGTTTCCCTTTTTGAAGAGGGGTTTATTTTCTTTTTGTTCGAATGTGCAAAGTTTATTGTATTCGTATTTAATTATTCTCGATGGAATATTTTAGACACTTAAAATTGATATTTCTTAATTGGCTAGAGAGGATCGACCTTGTATCATATCGGGAAATGAAAAATGATATCGAAACGTAAACAAGAGAATTAAAAAAAATTTCAGCAAGATTTTTAAACGCAATCATTAAACTCTTTTTCAACTTGTGTTTTTTTTTAATTGAAAGCCTTGGAAATAAACGTTATTAAACCTTGAGGAAATTAGATGTTTATTTTTTATTTTGTTTGCCATTTTCTGAAATCAGGAAAATACGGTTTTCAGCTCATTTCAAGATTTCTGTTTTTTCGAAATTTTTCAATTTAAAGGTTTTTATTTTTTCTAATTATTTTTTACAAGTTTTTCAAACTTGGACATATTTTTCAAACTTTTTCACATTTTCAATCTTGATCACTTTGTGCCAAATTTTCGCATAAAACGTTAAATTTACCAAGTTTTCCAAACAGTTTAAAAAAGGAGAAAAGAAGGTAGGGATGTGTAAAAAAAAGTGTTAATTTCTTTGCTTTCAAACATTTTTTGCTGTACAATAAAGTCTGCACAAAAAGCAATAGGCTATTTTAGGCACTTCGAATAAATCAACTTTTTGTTTGCAATTTAATAATGACAATTCTGCTCTTTAGTTTACCTAAAAGTATTCAAATTCTGAATAAAATAAGCCTAGGACAAAGTTCTTTCGACCATTTTTACGGAAGTTATTACAAAAATAATGAAAATGACAACTTTGCCTTAAATGTGAATAACTCAAGAAATAATCAAAATTTTTGTATTTTTTAAGATTCATTTGATAGGTAATTTTACATAAAACTGGAAAAAATTTGTTACTACTGTTGCACAATTTTTTTTTTCATTTTCGCTGACGCTAGAATGTGAATAAAAAATCAAAAAATAAAAAGTAGTTCCCAAGCTTTGAAAAAGTGAAATTTTTTCGCTTTTTTCGAACTAAGTTCATCAATTTCCGTAGTGTGGAAAAAAATAAAGCAATAATACTGATAAATTATTACAATTCTGTGGAAAATAGTTTTCAAAAGAAACCAAGAACTCAAGAAAATTTTCATTTTTTCACAAGTTATTTACTTTTTAAAAAAACGCTTTCATTTTTACTATTTTTGTAATAACTTTCGTAAAGATTATCGAAACAATTTTATCATCGGCTTATTTTAATCCGCCTTCGAATAGCTTTAAAAAAATTAAATTCTACTTTGAAATGAAATTAATAATGCACCCAAAAAAATCCACCAATCCAAACATGAATCCACCAATCGAAACTTGAACCCACCAATCGAAACTTGAATCCATGAATCCAAACATTAATCCACGAATCCAAAAATAAATCCATTAGATCAAAAATGAATCCAGAATTCATCTAGCTGTCCGAAAACTGAATGCTGGATTCATTTTTGGGTGCAACAGAGAATTTTAATCAAACGTCGAGATTGCGGAAGGATTGAAAAGTTGTGTAAATTGAAAATTTGTTTCTGATTGTTAGATAAAAATTCACCTTCCCTCTTGAGCTTCTATTTTAAACTCTCTGTCGATTGATTTTTGATTGGCTTGTGACCTTGCTGAGACTCACGATCACCCAATACCGGTTGGAACTTTGTGTTTACGTCCTTCTTGATCAGCGTCATAACGTTTATGTAATGCTTTTTTCTTAGTACATATTTTTGTAATTTCTCGCCTCTTGTGCGTTCTAAAACTGAAGCATTCTGTTACACAAGACTCGCATTGCTTCCTTTTAAAATATCTATTAATCATTAAACCAGAAATATTGTTCATCAAGTAGTCCACATTTTTCTTCAGCTCCACTTTCTCTTTCACACAAGTCCTTTGAAATCATTTTTTCGTTAATTTTCACAATTTTGTTCTGCTTTAAAATTTTTCTACAAGTTAGTTCCCTTTTTTAAGTTGGGTTTATTTTTCTACAAGTTAGTTCCCTTTTTTAAGTTGGGTTTATTTTTCTACAAGTTTAGTGGTTTGGCGTGTGAAAATAAAAAAAATTTGAAAAACTGGCGAAATTTCTGAGAAAGTCGAAATTGAAGATTTTTAATCGGAGAATCAAGTTCTTGTTCTGCTCTTGTTTCGTGTGTGAAGGCGTTCCAAGAAATGGGCCGAATTTCAATTATGAGCGCTGACAAAAAGAGGCAAATTACACATGGCGCGATTAGACTTTAAATTTCAAATCGCAACGGCAACTGCGATAAATTGTCTCCTATTAAAAGTGTCATGGTCAATTCGTCGCGCGAAAAATAGAGGAGAGAGAGAGGGTCCCAAACGCCTTCTTGTGAACATTTATGTAGTCAGCGAGATGCACAGAAAACAATAAATAACATTTAACGAGAAAATTTAAAACACGAAGGAGAGAAAATTAAAAGTTAGAGAAAAATTAGAAAAATTAATAAGAAGAATTTAAAAATTATGGAGATAATTTAGATAAGAGGGATTTAAAAATTAAGATAGCGAAAAAAATAATGGAAGTGGAACAAATAAATGGATAATAATTAAATTAAAAATTTTGAAAAAGAGGATTACAAAATTGAATTGAGTTTAATTTGAAATATCTTTGAACTTTAATACTCAAGGACTTGATTATTCCATAAATCTTGAAGATTTCAAAAAATAGTAAATAATAATAATAATAATAATAATAAAATCAAGTACATTAAAACTCTTTTTAAGAGATTACATTTTTCATTTTGAAACGAAATTTTTTTCTATTACGTTTCTATCAGATATATAATTCTAACAAAATAAAAAAGTAAACTTTTCTCTGGATTTGATACACCCTGATAAATTTCGAATAAACCAATTTTATTTGCAAAAAGTAATTTTTTGCAAAAAGTAATTCGCAATCTTAAAGTTTTATTTTCGAGTTTCTTTTGAAATAATAATAAATTCTTACATAAAATTATTAAACCATACTCTGATTTAAATCTGACCTATAAAAATACTAATACCCTTTTGTTAAAATAAAACATTAATTGCAAAGAATGTACTCTGCATGAAAAGTAGATTATTTAAATCTCTTTTCCAATAAAATTAAGAAATTTTCTAAATAAAAATTCTTTCAAAACGACTGTTTAAGAATTAATGCTGAGAATTTAATGTAATTTTATCGAAACATCTGGAGAATGAAAAGACAAAAGTTATATTGTAAGAATAGATTATAAAATAATAATTCGTGAGGTAATTGAGAGAGTACAAATTTAATTTTTCATTTTTGGTAAAGCGTGATTTTATTTACTAAAAGTAAAGCAGCGAGATGTAATAGATTTTCGGAATAAACGATATTGCGCTGAATTTTTTTCACGAGTCTGAAAAACAGTGCAAATATAGATAACTATATCATGCGGTAAACATGACCCAAATACAAATTGTCAGCAGTTCTGTACACCAATGAAATTAATTTTTCATTTTTAAATCAAAAATATATTCTCATTCAATCTTTTTCAACTCATATAAAATTGACGACATTTTTATTTCTCTAGCGTCACTTCTTGTTCAAGAAATTTTGTCGAATTTTGTCAAAAAGAAAAAAAGTGTTAATACTGAACAATAGTATTAAAAGATTAACAATTTATATCCATATAAAAGCCGTTAATGTTTTAATGTTAATGTTAATTTAAATGTTTTAAAGTGCATTCCATAAAATCGCCAGTCGTTTGAAATTTTTGTTTAATCATTGATAAAGCATTTGTTGATCGATTCTGTTAAAAATATAGAATTACAACTAGAACTTTTGAATACCAGTGTTAAAATGGCTCCTATTGGTATCGACATTTCAGATCTGTCCTCTTTTTAGTTAGAAAAAAAGTGTCTAAAAGATTCTAGGAACTAAAGTTTTGTAATTTTACTCGGAAATTTCTCGTGGGAACTTTAGCAAAGTGAATTCGATAATTAATTATGGCCTTGGAAATCGGACGATAAATCATAGTGAGTTTCGACCGCTTGTAGAACACGTTTCAGACACGGTTAGGTAACCATTTTTCTCAGAGCAATGAACCCCTAGATTCACAAAATTCAATGGTCAGGTATTTATTATTTAGTTTAAGATTGTGTCGAATAGAGTCTTTACTGCCGGTTATAGTCTCTTCCATTTTGAAGCTATTGATTCCTTTGGTCGAAGTAAATAGTAGTATCTCAAGTTTTTCAGTCAATACTGCTAAAGCGTAAATTACTCCAAATAAAGTTCATTTCAATTTTATGAAAGTTCAATTTCAATTTTAAAAGGTATATAGAAGGTTGAACGCATTCTACTTTATTCTGACGCTTCTATTTTATTGTCAATGTAAATGAAATGTATGTAAAAAGTATAGAGAATATTAGTAAAGATTTATTGTATAGATTATTAATAAAAATAGATAACCTACTTATAACAGAAAAAAATTCAAATCCGTTTCGTGTTATTTTGAACCAATGCTGACGGTGGCGCCTTTTATATTCGTTTCGTATTTTTTAACACGGTTTTAATGTTAAAATAACACTAATTTTTTCTAGATTAGTGAATTCAACAGAGAAGATATTTTACAATTATTTTGAAACAGTTTCGTAGAAAGTTTCGAAAAATATCCTTGAATAATTAAATAATGATTATTAATAATGAAAATAATAAGTTTTGAATTTTAAATAATAAATACTGAAAATAATAAGTTTTGAATTTTAAATAATAAATATTGAAAATAATAAGTTTTGAATTTTAAATAATAAATATTGAAAATAATAAGTTTTGAATTTTAAATAATAAATATTAAAAATAATAAGTTTTGAATTTTAAATAATAAATATTGAAAATAATTAAATATTAAACATTTGAAAAATGCTTCGAAAGAATTTTCGAAAAATAAAGAGAAGTAGGTAAAGAAATCTTTTTCGAGAATTGCAATTCGTGAACAGAATCTTCTTTAATTCTTCTTTATCTGAACGAAACGCACAAGCATTCAAGGAACGAATAAAAACTCAATTTGGGTCAGTTCGTAAATGAGCTCTAGAATTGACATCGTCGAAAAGACGTCAGCTTCTTTATATGTGTCTCTAATTTCTGTGCTTTACTACATTACTTGGGTGTCAAATATGTAGTTGTGGAAAAAGACGAGTAAAAAACCAAAATGTGATTTTAACTCGAAATCTGGTATTAAATTTCCCTGACACAAAAAGTACACTTAGCAGCCAACTTTTGGTCATTTTATTGCAAGCAAAAATTACAGAAAAAAACAAATAACAAAAATAAAAAGTAAAAAATTAAGAAGAAACCATTTTAATACTAAGTTGAAAATACTAAGTGAAAATAGTATTTATGGTTTTTGAAAATCTCAAAAGTAGCACAAGATATTAGGTAGTTTTTTTTTAATTTTCTGTAATATAAAGTTTGGGGTTAGTTTTTTGGAATAGGGGGTGGATTTTGAAAACTGTAACTGGGGTTTTTAAAGAGCACAAAAGTAGCACAAAAAAAGCATATAACTAGCACAAAAATAGCACAGAAATATTACAAAAATAGCACAAATTAATGTAAGGTAGTACCTTTTTGGATTTCATAAAATAAATCTTTTAGAGGTTATTTTTGGAAAAGGAAATAATTTTTAGAAATTGCAATGGACGTTTTTGAAAAACACAAAATTAGCACAAAATCCTCATGTATTATTTTTAAATTTTGAATTTTTTTATTGAGGAATTTTCTTTTTTTCTGCAATCTTCTTTTACACCTCTTTTAATTTTTGAACGACTTTTATAGGCAACTACACCTTTCCTACACCTCTGATTGTTCTTATTTTTTAGAACTCCTCTTTTAAACCTCTTTTAAACCTCTTTTAAACCTCTTTTAAACCTCTTTTAAACCTTTTATAAACCTCTTTTAATAATTTTTTAAACCTCTGTTAAACCCCGGACTGTCTTCGGTATTCATAACACCTGCTTTTAACTTCGTTTTAAATGCAATATTAACCTCTTTTAAACTTTGTTATGCTCCAAAACTTTTTAATAATCTCTTGAAACTCCGAGCTTTTGATTTTCTTCCCATGATAATGTGGAATAGCCCTAACTTTTCCTTGTTGCGTTACATTTTCCCTGATTCCCGTAATGTGTAGCAACACGCTTTATATACTTGCCAAGAATCCTGCAATCTATCTTATGTCTTACAAAGACGGGCCATATCTACTTACTCTCTAAATTGAAATCAACGGAATTTCGCTGATTCTTAGCTATGAGTGTATCACTGATTCAAATCAGTGTATGTACGCTGATGTTTTAGTGAAACATAACCTAAAATTCGCTGTGTTCTCAGCGAATATTCGCTCATTTGAAATAGTGATACACTTATCGCTGATTCACTCTCTAATTCTGAATCAGTGAAAATTTCGTTGATTTTCTCAGTGATTAGAATTTCACTGAGAATCAGCGGTACCCACTGACGAATTGGAGAGGATTCACTGATCAAATCAGTGAACTATAGTTTTTCACTGATCAAATCTGTGAACTATAGTTTTTCACTGATAAAATCAGTGAACTATAGTTTTTCACTGATAAAATCTGTGAACTATAGTTTTTCACTGATTAAATCAATTAAATTTAGTTTTTCACTGATCAAATCAGTTAATTATAGATTTTCACTGATCAAATCAGTTAATTATAGTTTTTCACTGATTAAAACGGCGAAATTCCGCTGATTATAAGTGATACACTTTCAGCTATTTCACTATTCAGTGAGAATCAGTGGAATTTTACTGATTCAGATTTAGAGAGAAAATTTAGAGAGCAATACTCCAAGAATCTTTCAATTTCACATGCCTTACCAAAACAGACCTTGACTACTTACTCTCTGTATTTGAATTAGCGGAATTTCGCTGATTCTCAGCTATAAGTGTATCGCTGATTCAAATCAGTGTATAGATTCAGAGAGTAATTCTCCAAAAATCTTCCAATCGTACTTGTCTCACCAAAACTGACCTTGTCTACTTACTTTCTAAATTTGAATCAACGGAATTTCGCTGATTCTCAGCTGTAAATGTATCACTGATTCAAATCAGTCTATGTACGCTGATGTTTCAGTGAAACATAACCTAAAATTCGCTGTGTTCTCAGCGAATATTCGCTCCTTTGAAATAGTGATACACTTATCGCTGATTCACTCTCTAATTCTGAATCAGCGAAAATTTCGCTGATTTTCTCACTGATTGGAATTTCACTGAGAACCAGCGGTACCCACTGATGAATTAGTGAGGATTCACTGATCAAATCAGTGAACTATAGTTTTTCACTGATAAAATCTGTGAACTATAGTTTTTCACTGATAAAGTCTGTGAACTATAGTTTTTCACTGATTAAATCAGTGAAATATAGTTTTTCACTGATTAAATCAGTGAAATATAGTTTTTCACTGATTAAATCAGTGAAATATAGTTTTTCACTCATCAAATCTGTGAACTATAGTTTTTCACTGATTAAATCAGTGAAAAATAGTTTTTCACTGATCAAATCAGTGAATTATAGTTTTTCACTGACTAAAACAGCGAAAATCCGCTGATTATAAGTGATACACTTATAGCTATTTCGATGAGCGACTATTCGGTGAGAATCAGTGGGATTTCACTGATTCAGATATAGAGAGCAGATTGAGAAAGTAATACTCCAAGAATCTTTCAATCGCACATGTCTTACTAAAACTGACCTTGTCTACTTACTCTCTAAATTTGAATTAGCGGAGTTCTGCTGATTCTCAGCTATAAGTGTATCACTCAACCCAGTGCATACTCAATAAATCTGAGTCGTCGAAGAATTTACCGATTTTCTCAGTGATTAAAATTTCACCGAGAATCAGCGATAGCCATGAGAATCAGCGATATTCATGAGAATCTGCGATACTCATGAGAATCAGCGATAACCACTGAGGAATCAGTGAGAATTCACTGTTTTAATCAGTAAATCTGTGAAAATTTCACTAATGAAATCCGTGAATTATAGTTTTCCAATGATTGAAGCAGCGAAATTCCGCTGATTATAAGTATTACACTTATAGCTGTTTCAATCAGCGATTATTCGCTGAAAATCAGTGGGAATTCACTGATTCAGATTTAGAGAATATACACTGATGTTTTAGTGAAACACAACCTAAAATTCGCCGTTTTCTCAGCGAATATTCGCTGATTTAAAATAATGATACACTTATTGCTGATTCAGACTTAATACTCCAAGAATCTTTCAATCGAACATGTCTTACTAAAACTAACCTTGTCTACTTATTCCATGTCTACTTATTCCTTATCCACTTAATTCTCTACAAAAAATATTCAACATTACCAAACTTGACCCCCCCTGAAAATAAAAAAAACTAAAACTAAGCACAATAGACAATCTACGAGTGCCTTACCAAAACCAACCTTATCTACTGAAAAGCCAAGATTCACCAGACTTCTCCGAGCTCGAAAACAAGTTTGAATTTCAATTTGAAGCCTGGCTCAATTCTCGCTAAATTCTGATGATATCAAGGCTGACAAGTACTTAACCGACCTTACTGTGTACAGAGGCGTGTATGCCCGGACACATAGAGAAATGTCGAAAAAGCCGAGAAAGTGTGAGTGGCGTGCTTTGGCGCGTCACGTATGCGAGTTTGCCTTGCCTATCCCTGTGAGGTGCACTAGCGTCGCGACGGTGCTTAAGGTGGTGGTAACCTTTCAATGGTGGGGGGTTGTTCAGATGGCGGCGCTTCCAGCGCGCAAGCCGAACTGGTGGACGCGGATGCAGTTACGGGAGCGCAGCGCGACCCAACGCAAGTCGTAAACGCATATTCCAGCCGGAGTGGCAGGCAGCAAGGCAGCGAGGCTGGCTGGCTGGCTAGCAAGTCTCTCTCCTCTCAGTGTTGCGAGTGTAGTGCATTTCGCGATCCAAAAAAAAACACCCAAAAAAGGGCCGAACTGCGGGAAAAAAATTCAAACGTACCTGCCTTCTTTAAACACAAAAAAAAAGAGGGGAAACGAAAAAGTGCACCACAGCCTAAGTGCAAAACTGATGAGCCAGTGGACGGAACAAGTGAAGTGACCAAGTTTTTACAGCCCTCCAAGTGGAATACAATTTTTACTAATTTCGTGCTCATTTTAATGGGCACCCTTTAATGCTGTGCTCATTCATTCAAAACCTGTGCATTCATTCAAAACCTATGCACTGATTAAAAACCCGTGCACTTTTTGAAAACATACGTTAAATGCCCTGTTAAGTAAAGCGACTTGATTATCATCGTGGGCACTTTTCTATGCAGTGCTCACCCTTAATTGTAGTGGGCATTTTTCTATGCAGTGCTCACCCTTAATTGCAGTGGGCGCTTTTCTATGTTGTGCTCCTTGAAACAGTGAGCACTTTTGGCGTGCTCAGTGAGCAGCTTTTTAAAGTTGTGTGCTTGATTTGTGCACTTTTCCAAAGTTTTGTGCTCCTCAGTTTAAGATGGTGAACAGGTTTTAAAAGCTGTGCTTTTTTTAATGTGCCACACTGCCTCTCGGTCCTGTTGCTCCGCGGACTTTAGTTTTTCTATCGGGCACCGGTTGATGATTGCCGGCACTCGGCCCAAGTCATCTAGACTGTGAGGGATCATTTTCTTCAATAGAAAAACCTTAATTCGTGTCGATCTCTTGTCGGAGGATCTGTAAAAAAAGATTGTGAAAGTGAAAAGAAAGCGGTGACCTTGGGGCATGTATTCGTGATAGAGGGTGTGTTTTTTGCGTTTTACGGTGGGTGCCAAGAATTAGTGGTGGTCGAGCAGCTTTCTTGGTGGAAATGCAGAGTTTGGAAAAGGGGCCTTTTTGGAGGATCTAGGCAGCTGGTTTTCTTAGCGACGGTGACGACAGTGAGTAGTCAGTGTTCCTTTGCAGCAATTACCTAGAGAATCGCCTTGCTAGGAGAGAAGGAACGGAAGAAGAGGAGAGAAGGAAAGATGGAGAGGGAGCCGGTGTATTTGTGATGGTAGCATGCGTGCACGTGGAATTGTGTGTTGGTGAGATTGGTTGTGTGTGTTGGCATAGGTGCGCGGGAGAGAAGAAGTAAGGACAACGAGCCAAGCCCACAACTGCCTTTCGACGCACACTCAAAATGGCTAAAAAAATCCGATGCTAGATCCAATCATTATGGCTCTTCTTCTTTCCCCGAGTTTCAGAAGTTCTAATACACCCCCGACAAAAAAGAACAGTGATTTTAGAGTTCACGTGTGATGGCCCTTGAAAATGCTGAAAGTGATTTTTTATTGTGGCTTTTTGCACAACAATTGGAATTAAGAGGTGAAATTATTAGTCTTTTTTGGCTTGCGAAGATGGTGTGGTTTTACCTTCTCTTTAATGATTCGAAATGAATACGTTTAAATTGATGCACTGATGCATCGTCTTTAATATAAACGTCAGAATTGCTAGTTACAATTATCAGATTTCATATAAGTTGTTAGAATTGATAAACAGGATTTTTGGAATTGCTACCAAAGTTAATTGATAAATGCTACCAAAGATTGATCATTGCTACCAAAGATTGATCATTGCTACCAAAGATTGATCATTGCTACCAAATATTGATCATTGCTACTAAATTTAATTGATCATTGCTACCAAAGTTGGTGGAATTGGCACTCAAAATTTTGTTCCATATTCAAAATTAACGGAATTGCAATCTGATAATTGCGATTTATTAACGGAATTGCAACTCAAAATTACCAAAATTTCTTCTTGATGATAATTGCTACCAAAGTTGGTAGAATTCTTATTCAAATTCATTAAAATTGCTACCAAAAGTTGTGAAAATTAGTGTCGAAAATTGTTAGGATTGCTGCAAAGATTACCAGAATTTGTATCCAAAACTGTCAAAACTAATACCAAAAGTTGTCAAAATTGCTATTGAAAATTATTAAAATTGCTACCAAAGTTGTCAGAATTGTTATACAAAACTATATCAGGATTTCTACCATCAGTTGCCAAAATTGCTAACAAAAGTTGTTAACATTTTTACAAAAAATTGTTACAATTGCTACCAATAGTTTTTACAGTCACAAATTACAAAATTTACAATTGTTATCAATATTCGTTGCAATTGATACCAATAGTAAGATTTTACAATTGCTACTAATAGTTGTTACATTTGTTGCAATTGTTACTAAAAGTTGTTGCAATCGCTACTAAAAGTTGTTGCAATCGCTACTAAAAGTTGTTCCATTGCTACCAAAAGTTGATAGAAACACTACCAAAAGTTGATAGAAACACTGCCAAAAGTTGATACAAACACTACCAAAAGTTGTTCGAACAGTTACTCAAAATTATCGAGATTATTATTACCAATGATCGAAATCACTATATTCAAAATTACAACAACCACCACCAAAAATTTTCACAATTGCTAACAAAACCTATCCAAACTATTATTTACATTCGGACCATATTTTTTCCACATTTATTATACCAAATTTTACCAAAATGTATACCAATTTTTATGAAAATGTACACCAATTTTTATCAAAATGTTTACCAATTTTTATCAAAATGTGTACTAATTTTTATTATAATGTTTACCAATTCTTATAAAAATGCATACCAATTTTTGAAAAATTGGTAATAAATTGGTAGCCAAAAATTATCAAAGTTGTAATACATTATTGGAAATTAACTAAAACTGTTTAATTTGACCTTTAATTGTAAAAATTTGATGCAGAGAGTTACAAACTTGGTACCGAATTGCAAAATTAATTTCGAATGGCATGAACATTATTTTCATGATTACTACCAAAATCGTTGCACATAGATAGTAAAATCGTAATTGATTATTGAAGCGTGATACATTATGTGAAACTTACTAGTGAGAATACCTGCTAGGAATATTGCATAAATACGCTGCATAAATTATGAATATAAGTGATTCAAACGAAATTCGAATCGTTTCATCAGAGTTTAAAATTCGAATTAATTATAATTGGAACCACTCTTTGACCTCTTGTTTTCAAAACTGGATTTTTAAAATTTGAGTAAATATCACTATTATTCGATAATGTATAATTCCGAATTTCAAATTAGTTCCTTTTAAAACACTTTTTCGTAATGGTTTTCAAACTTCAAAATGATTTTTCAAATTCCAAAACGTTTTTTCAAATTCCGAAATGATTATTCAAATTCAAAAACGTTTTTTCAAATTCCAAAACGATATTCAAACTAGTGGTTTTAAAGCAGTTAAATTTCAAAATATATTTTCTAGAATATAGTCATCGATTCCAATTGGTAGAGATGACTAATTGACAAGTTTAATAAGTGACTTAATTTCTTGTTTCAAAATTAAATCGTTTTGCAGTTGCCTTGTTCTTATATTTGATTAATTATCAAGTGCAATAAATTACCGTCATTAATTTAGAAACAAGAAATCTGCCACTGATTTAGATTACTCAACATTTTGAGTAATTTGAATCGGTGCTTGGTTTTGAAAAAAAACACTCTTTTTTGTTTTGATTCATTCTGACTGATCGTCAATAAACAATTCTACAATTTAATAAACATTCTACAGTTTAAAACCAATTCTGCAATTTGAAAAAAATTCTACAAAAAAGAATTCTACGGATACAAGTAGTCATTGCCAGATTTGTAACAATTGTGACTAGTTCGTATTTAACGAGTGGTAAACATAGATTTTTTATTTTCTGAACTTGTTATCCACAGCTTCATTTCTTTCTTCTTTCATTTCATTAATTTTTCATAACTGTGAAAAATTTTTGTTAATTCCATTATCAGTAATGATTTTTGCGTAATAAATGAATTAATGAGAGTTAAGATAAATGAAGCTAATCAATTATTCGAATTTTATTGAAAGTAATCATGAATTAATAAAAATTCCTCCATTAAGTCTACGTATTTAATGTTTTCACGCTTCTTTATATTTATTTTTTTCCTAAATTCTAATAATCGGTGTTTTTTCTTATACTTGATATTTTGGTGATTTTTGACAAATTGTCAAGATTTTATTTGGCAGTGGTTTACAGTTTTTAACGTATCACAATTCCTTTTGACAGTTGTTATAAAAATTGTTTGAGAACTTAAAAAGAGACTTCCATATTTACTACTCATCGACTTTTAGATAAAAATTCAAAAACTAGTAATCTAGTGAATGCAGTTTTTTCAATATCCTTTTCTGCGTCGACGTTTTAAAACAAATATTCGAATTTTGAAATTGATATCAATGAAACATGAAACGAACTTATAACCATGTCAACTGTAGATAAAAATCGAGTTCTTTTAACGTCAAATTTCAAGAGTTTCACATATTCATGAAGTAGAAGAAAAAAGTATTTTTTCAAATATTTGTAAGCATTTTAGTTGACTTTGTTTATTTTTATTTTATATTTTGTTTATTTTATATTTTGTTTACTTTACATTTTGTTTATTTTATATTTTGTTTATTTTTAGTTAATGTTCATTTTATTTTTAGTCAATGTTTAGTTCACTTTTAGTTCATTTTTAATTCATTTTTAGTTCACTCCAGTTAATATTCAGTTGTTTTTAATTTATTTTTAGTTTCTGAACCTATTTTTACCTTCATTTTGACTTTCTTTAATATATTTTTTATTACACTCATTTATTTCTGTTCAAGTTTTTTGTTAACCATTTTTTTATTCAAAGTATTAATATCCTCATTAAACACAAGAAACTAATGTAATGCCATTAGTTTCTTCATAAATGTTATTTTATCTTCGAATCATTAGTTTCTTTGTAAACATTTTATCTTTCCAGAACTAGTTTCTTTATTAAACAATTTACCTTTCAAGCATTTGTTTCTTTATTAAACATTTTATCTTTCAAACATTCGTTTATTTATTTAACATTGCCTTATTTCTAAAGCAATAAATTTTCTACTCTACATTATTTTTATTCCCCAGCACTAATTATTATTTACTAAAACATAAGCCAAGTTTATATTTTAATTGCCAATGATCCATACTTTCTTATGACTCAGAAATCTTACTTATTTAAAACGACACCAAATTTCAAACAAATAATTTTTTTATTGTTCGTTTATTAAAGAAAAAAGAAGGTTTAATTCAAAGCAAATATCATTCATTTTGGTCAATTTTGACAGTATCTCTGACACAACTTTTGGTAATTTTTGCTTGTTGCAAATGTGTTTTTATTTTTTATTATTACCAAAAATTATTACCAAAAAGTAAAAAAAAGCTATAAAAGTAGCTAATTCCAAGTTAATTTTCTTTACGGAAGTTTTTTTGAGTAAATGTTTTTAACGCAATTTAAGAATCTGAACTTTCAGTATTTTCATGCTATTAAATGTGGAAAATACGTACACATATAATTGTGTATTGCTCCCTGATTAAAAAGTTAAAAAAAAACTAAATGATGAAATCAAAGTTTCCTTCCTTATTAGCTAATACATATTTATGAAATTTGCCTTTAAAAGTGTCAATAGTTTTATTCGCTTTAGTAAATAACTCCCAATAAAAGTCCACTTCTAATTTAAAATGCACTAAGCAACGTTGATTGCACATTTTATCAGCGACCTCCAATTTTAAATGTCGAAAACTTGCTTTCTGTCATTTTTCACTAAATTAACGAATAATGGAATTTTCATTATTCCGTTGAAAATAGCATTTAAAAATTAACGAAGAAGCTCTTTCGACATTTTTTAATTCTCAACTTTTACGTTTCATGAAACAATTTTTGCTCTAATTAGTACATATTAAAATTGTGTACAATTATAATCGCACCAATTTCATAAAATAATTATTGAATCAAATAATTATTGAATCAAATAATTCTTTCACAAATTAACTACAAACCGAAATGAATAAAAGGATTCTATTTTTTGAAAAAGTAATTTCCAATTTCATGAAAAGTAATTTTCAATTTGATGAAAAGTAATTCTCAATTTAATGAAAATGTAATTCTTAATTTGAGGAAAAAGTAATTATTAATTTGAGGAAAAAGTAATTCTCAATTTGATGAAAATTAATGCTACGAATATTGTATGAATCAATTTATTATCAATTTATTATCAATTGGAGCATATTTATTACAAGCGAATAAAACTCTTAAGAGTCATTTGAGCACAAAATCGAATTGAGAAAAAATTCTCTCCTCTTCGTTTCTTCTCTTCTAACTTGTGTGACCTGAGATCAGTGATTCAGATTTTGCAATTTCTTTCCTCAACGCTTGGAACAGTTCCAGCGGCATTTTCTTATCGGTGTTTTGTCTACCACATTTTGCGCTCTCCTTCCGTCTTCCAACTCTTTACTTCCTTCCTCTTCGACCAGTTGACTCCGTTACGTTCTCCCTGAGGTGTGTGCACTGTGCACTTTTCCCTTTTTCTCCTTTTTTTTTTCTTCAAACACGTCTCAAGCTTTTCCAATGCTAAAAATACTCTTAAAAGGACTCGGAAAATCTTGAAAGATTCGTGACATTTCTAAACGAATTTAAAATTACTTACCGCTATTTTCACCTAAAATGAAAAAGGCTATATTTTCACCAAGAAAAATTTGAAAAAATTTTGAAAAGGAAAAAAGGAGCAAAAAGATCGTATTCTTTCATTTTTAATTAATTAAAAATATTTTGTGGTAGAAAAATCTCACTGATTCAAACGCAGTGTATTTATCTTATTTTATAATTGCGACAAAAATAAATTTCCGGTTATAATAAATAAAATGATAATCAAGAGATAATGGTCAGAAAAATAAATAGAAACAATACTTTCTCTATGGGAATGCAAAATGAATAAATTAAAAGCTTATTAAAAAAAATAATAAGTAGAAAAATAAATGTAACAAAATATGGAACAATAAACAGAACAAAAGATAGAACAAAAGATAGAACAAAAGATAGAACCAAAGATAGAACAAAAGATAGAACAAAAGATAGAAAAAAAGATAGAACAAAAAATAGAAAAAAGTAGAAATAATAAAAAAGAATAAATAGAACAATAAATAAAAATCAGAATATTTACCAAATAGTATTCTAAAACAATTTTTTTTATTTCTGGACAAATTTTATCAAAATGCAATTTTTCGGAACACGAAACCTTTGAATTTTTATTTATTGCACCCGATACATTGAAATCAGCGTACTCTATTTTTGAAATAAAATATCGGAAAAGCTGAAAAAGTATTTTTTCCACGAAGAGCCATTCGTGACAAGTTAGGAATGTGAGCGTTTTTTTTTATCAATTTCCCAATACTCATGGGCGGTTTTACTTTTTTAAAGCGGTCACTGTAAATGACGCGTGGCACCAAAATAAAATAAATGCGAGTAAAGTGCTGACTACAAATAAAATAAACGCAAATTCGTATAAACAAATGTTAAAATTTAGGTATCGAATTTCGTTCCCAGCTCCCATTTGATATTTCTTGTTTACGCGGGTGGAAATCAATATTCACTGACAATCGTAACAATGTATCAAAAATTAATTATGTCCACTCTGTTAATATATTTTCTCAAGTGTTTAAAGAACGTGATTTCGCATCTCGACGTTTCAAATTACATTTGAAATTGGAGCGCGAATCACGCCACTTGCATTTTAAAAATTAGAGGAACAAAAAAATGTAACTTTACTGAAAATTGGTGAAAAAAATTTGAAGTGAATAATTTTAATCACATAATAATAATAATTATAATAATAATAATTATTATTATTATAATAATAATAATAATAGTTATAATAATAATAGTAATAACAATAATATTCAAAGTAAATAATCGAAATGAAATGAAAGACAATTTTTCATTTTTAAACCCGAAAACAAATATTTATTAATTACAGTCGAGACCAGAAATTAAAGGAAAAATATTAAAATTCTGTAGTGGGTGATAATTTTTGTTACAAAAAAGCGTTTAATAATAATGGAATGCAAATTTTCGTGAAAATGAAGTTGAAATAAAAATGCAACTAATGCTTCTTTGGAGTTAGGAGAATGAAAATTCGGACAATTGAGAATTTTCTGGAACAAACTTTTATGCGCCCTGGACGCTCAATCAAGATCGGTTCAAATGCAAAACCGGTTCGCCTCGTTTCCGGTCGATTCACACATTTTTGGAGGGAAAAGTTTTCGCACGCTTCAGGGAACATGCAAAGCTCGAATATTGGTCACGCACTGCCACGTGCTCGTCTCGAAAAATTAAAAATTGATGATCCCTCATTGATTTTCATAAACGTGCGACGAAAAATTAATGCGTCAAATAGTTGCAAAAATATTCACGAAAATTATTCCTGTTTTCTGCAAAAGTGACGAATGCGATAAAAATATGAAATTTGCTGGTTCACGTTTTGGTAGTTTATTTATTAAAAATAACGACAACAATTATTCTAGTTTTTTTTAAAATACAAATTTGATGAAAGGTATTTTGTTTTTTGAAGAATGTAAAAGAATTTTTTTTATTTTAATAAAAAGAATTTTAGTTTTTTATGCAAAAGGTTTAAAAAGAGTTTCTTTGATTAGTAGAAATGTTCTACTTTAGATTTGACTGAGTGGATTTTATTATTCATTAAAGTAGGCTCTAATCAATAATTATGATAAGCAAGGTAATAAGCGTTGATTGAAATAAGCAATATCCATAATAAGTGATGAGTGAAATAAACAATATTCATAATAAGTGATGAGTGAAGTAAACAATATCCATAATAAATAATGAGTGGAACAAAAAATCACGATAATAATTAATTCAACTAAACTAATCAGTGAACATAATAAACATATTAACCTTAATAATTATAATAATAATAATAATAATAATAATAATCGTTACCAACAAATAAAACAAGGGCTAGTAATATTTTACTACTATAATATTTTTATTTAAAACAGAACAAGAATTAATAAAAATATTTGAAACAAAACTAGAAGTAGTGAAAATATTTTTGAAATGCAGCTATGACTAGTAAAAACCACACGTCAATTTTTGTATCTTTTTTGTAAACAATTCAAGAATGTTAATTCTAATTGATAGACGATTTGTGTTGTAAATTTGCAGACTGAATTCTTGCAGGTTTACGAAAAATTGTGGGGAGGTCATGTTGAATGTTATTTCACATGTTTACTATTTTACTGGTACTATTCTACTTTATGGATACTACATGCTAGTTTATTGCTACTATTCTGTTTTATTACCCTTTTACTTTTATTAGTACTCATGCATGCCAAGAACTATTTAGTCTTATAAATTTCTTTTAAACTTAAGTTATCGCCCCGAAGACACGAAATGTGTAAATCTCTGAAAATAAAAATGCGATACCATGTTTTCGAATATTTTACAAAGTTTAAGAAAATTGACGCGAAATTTTATTATTTCCTAATTTCATCGAAATGACCATCATTATCGGAGAAATGCTTACACAAAAGAATTTTGAAATTGTTGTTTTACATTTAAAGATAGTTTTATCTTGAAATTGTTGTTTTCCGGTACAGTAGGACCTCTCTATAAGAATTTTAATTGCCAACAAAAGCGAATATATTAAAATCTCTTTAAAAATGGATCTTGAATGTAACAGAATCTTTCTAAAAGTAAATTTTAAGTTTTGTCAAAGGAAATACAGTAGAACCTCTCTAAAAGTAGATCTCAAGTTTCGTCAAAAAAATACAGTAGAACCCCTCTGAAAGTTGATCTCAAGTTTCGTCAAAGAAAATACTGTAAGACATCTTTGTACAGTTCTAGATTTTCTAGAAAAGTATAGTAGGATATCTTTAATTACAGTAGAACTTCTTTACAAGTGCCATTTATGTTTCTTCATACAAAATACACTAGAACCTCTATATAAGTAGATCTCAAGTTTAATCAAAGGAACTACAATGTGACCTCTCTGTATAGACCTGAATTTTCTAAAAAAGAAATTAAGTAGGGCATCTTTAAATACTGTGGAACCTCCATTTAGGTGTCGCTTATGTTTCGTTAAAGAAAATACAGTAGAACCTCCTTTTAGGTGTCGCTTATGTTTCATTAAAGAAAATACATTAGAACCTCTCTAGAAATGGACCTAATATTTTGTCAAAGAAAGTACAGTAGAATCTCTCTATTTAGACCTACATTTTTGACAAAAGGTATATAATATAACATCTCTAATTATAAGTGGACTTTAATTTTTGAAAAAATGAAAACAGTAGAAACACTTTATTTGTAAACGAGCTTTAATTTTCGACGAAAATACAGTGAAACCTCTCTATTTGTAAACGAGCTTTAATTTTCAACGAAAATACAATAGAACATCTTTATTTCTAAGTGCGCATTTTTTTTGACACAAAATACATTAGAACCTCTCAATTCGTATAAGCGAGCTTCAATTTCTGTCGGAAAAAAGTAAAGTACAGTTTTTTGTAATAATGTTATTTACGATTCATTTTACATATTTAATTAATAATTTGTTTTGTTTAATTTAATTAATAATTTGTTTTGTTTAATTTAATTAATAATTTGATTTTTTAATTAATTTCTCATAAAGGGAACATTAAAACTTTTTTAAGACGTGATTGATATCATCTTAATAGGATAACGACTTTTGTCTGACAGAAACTAGAGTTTCTACTTTGTCTACCTTTCCGGTGTTTTCAAACTTACGATCCCATTTTTTATGCATTATCACTACAAAATGATATATTCATTTCGAATAATAATTCTGAATAATATTTCCGAGAAATAATAATATTTCCTTTTTCTTTTATCAAAAGACGGATTTTTATTACGTCTCACTGTGACAGTATTTTCTACTTAAAACCGCACCTTTCCCCTTCTGTTCTTCTGTATACTTAAAGATTCACTTTTTCATATTTTTATATCAATTTAATATTCACGATATGCAAATAAAGCACCTTTCTCTGTCGAACAATATTCTTTTTAACTGAAAATTTATTCTCCGCAAAAGTTTTTTTTATTTCGATTAAAAAATGTTTTCCAACAATTTTCGCGCAAAATGTTTGGTCAAACGAATTTGGCTAGAAATACGATTAAAAAGAATTCGTACAAAGTTTAGTTGCTTTTTCAATGCTACTTTGTATGCGAGTTGGTTTGTTATGTAAATAAACATATAAAATTAACCCATTTAATTAAAAATAGACATTGAAAAAGTGGCTAAAAATAACAAAAAAAAAATAAAAATGGCTAACAAAATGGCTAAAAATAGACTTGATTTGAATAATCTTGCTTTTATTCCAAGTGTAAAATGAATTGAAACAATTTTTCTCTTTTTGGGGTAATCTTTTGGTTTGCTGTTAATGGAGTAGATATAAATGGTTGGTACTTGACATTCGAGAGAATGGGATTTGGCATTCACGACCTAGGCGCCTGGCATTCTG
This sequence comes from Ganaspis sp. Gsp50, assembly GCA_011057455.1. Taxonomy (NCBI): domain Eukaryota; kingdom Metazoa; phylum Arthropoda; class Insecta; order Hymenoptera; family Figitidae; genus Ganaspis; species Ganaspis sp. Gsp50. Next base: position 45,545 of record WNHD01000167.1, on the reverse strand, counting down.
GCACAGTTGCTCTGGGATTCACGTGGCGTCGATTTAGAGATTCGGTTAATCTCTTGTGACTAATTTTGAGCCGGATAAGACACAGTCGGGTTAGGTTCTGATCTTGCGGTCCGGTGGCTGCGGCGTTGGTGGTCGTTATAGGCTCGTCTTGCTTTAGAAAGCTAAATTCGCCAGCATTCAGTAGGTTAAAGTAGAAAATTCGGTTTGACCTCGATTTAGATGCACGTAGTTGCAAAAGCAAAAGACCTTAGAGACTCACATCCAACACACACACACACATGCAAACTTATACACACACGCTCATATTCAATTATTTCTTTATTATCATTGCACAAAGACTGTTTTTATACACGCAACAAAGAAAACACTATTCAGACACCAGATGACTGCAGTGCGATAATTCCAAATCTACAAATAGAAATGTTTAAATGTATGAAGAAATTTTTCAATTTTCTATTGAAAGAATATTTTTTTAAGAGTTTTCTTTTTATTTGCCTTTTTTTAGAAAGATTTTTGAGATTTATTAGAAAGTCTATTGTTGGAAAAGTCTTTTTAGAAAAATGATAAGTAAAGAGATAAAGATTCCTTTAGGAGTGAGATATATTTTGTAATAAATAGTAAATAAATAAATTTTCTTACAATTTTACTTTTTAGACAAAGATTTTTTTTAGACAAAGACTCCTTTAGGAGTGAGATATATTTTGTAATAAATAGTAAATAAATAAATTTCCTTACAATTTTATAGCATTTTTAATAAAAAAAAAAATTGAGTTTTGATGAAAATTATTAAGATTTGGTACAAACTGTGCTAAAATTGTTGGCAAAGTAATCAGTTTGATTACAAATTGTTTAAATTCTATGAAAATAATTATATATTGCTGAACTTTAATTGAATTTGATTGTTTTTGCTTAAAGATAATCAGGTTTATTTAAAAATAATTTAATTTTACTACCTATCATTCTGTTATACTAAAAATTATTCGATTCCACCGAAAAAGTATTCAATTATGCATAAAACCATTCAATTCTAATAAAACCTATTCAATTCTACTAAAAACCATTCAATTATACTAAAAATTATTCAATTTCACTAAAAATTATTCATTTTCACTAAAAAGCATTCAATTATCGAAAAAACTATTCAATCCTATTAAGAACTATTTAATTGTACTAAAAATCATTCAATTATACTAGAAATTGTTCAATTTCACTAAAAAGAATTCAATTATACAAAAAACCATTCGATTATACTAACAATGATTCGATTCTACTAAAAAGTATTCAATTGTGCAAAAAATAATTCAATTCTACTAAAAACTATTCAGTTTTACTAAAAACCATTCAATTTTGCTAAAAATTATTCAATTATTAAAAAAAAACATTTAATTCTACTAAAAACTATATAATTCCATTAAAAACCATTCAATTCTACAGAATATTATTTAATTTTGTTAAAAAATATTTAATTATTCAAAAGAATCGTTTATTTCTAAAAGAACCGTTCAATTCTACTAAAAATTATTCAATTTTATTAAGAGGTATTTAATTATGCAATAAAACATTTAATTCTACTAAAAATTGTCCAATTCCACTAAAAACCATTCCATTCTTCTAAACATTATTTATTTTCGCTAATAAATATTCAATTATGCAAAAAAAACATTTAATTTAATTTATTTATTGCTTGAAGGGCTGTTTAGCCCTAGGAATATTTGAAATTGAAATAAATTAAATTAAATTAAATAAACCATTTAATTATGCAAGACTTTATTTGATCTTATTGTGATTATTCAAATTTGCTAACTATTGTTTATTTTTACTAAAAATTATACAGTTCCGATGTAAATAATTGTAATTATTTTGAAATAATTATTGAATTGTTATTTGAGTTTAAATTATTGTTATTATAGCTAATAATTGTTCATTCCAACTGAACAAAATTCGATTTCACTAAAAAGTACTCAACTATGCTGAGTATCATTCGAATTCACTAAAAAGTTTTCAATTATACTAAGAAACTTTGAATTATACTAAGAAACTTTGAATTATACTAAAAAGCACATAATTCTACTAAAAAGTATCTAATTATTGAAAAAATCATTCAAGAATCATTCAATTCTATTAAAACCATTCGCTTTCACAAAGGACCATCCAATTTTAATAAAACTAATAATTGAATCTTAGTGCAATTATGCAAATTTGCTAACTATTATTTAATTGCACTAAAAATTGTACAATTTAATTACAAATAGTTAAAGTTTACTACTAATTATTACAGTTTACAATTAAATGTCAAAATTTAATGCAAAATGTGAAAATTTACAGTAAATTGCTGAAATTTCCTATGCAAGTTGTTGAAATTTACTGTCAATTGATAAAACCTATTATAAATTGTTGATATTTGTTTAATTGTTAAACCGTCGCAATGGCAAATTTAAAAATAAGTTAATCAGGCAAAAATCTAGCGAAAGAGATAAATTTAAATTGATATCCTCTTTGCTTTGTAATTCAGTGATAGTCAAGGGATAGAATCAGAGTGAAAAGGTACACGCATCCGCGCGGAAATGATTGGCGGAAAGGCATCCAAGCAACGTTCAATTTCGAGATTACCGACCTCTCACCTACTGATCTGACCGGGTCCAAAGTGCGTTGAATCGCTCGAATCCTATTGCGCTTTTTTAATCTCAATCTTGATTAAAAGGCTGCAGATCTATCACTGTTATCAGGCCGAGATTGGCTCATCCACTCGCGAATTTATAGCACTTTTGTCTCGATTCGTTCTTTTATTAACTCGGGATCTAAGGGGGCGGATTGAAAGAGCTTAACAATATGGCGACCTAAATTCAAGCCGCATTCAAACTTCAGCGCGAAATGGATATAATAGGAAGGTGTGACAGAAACTGACATCGCGGTACGCATTCAACGCCAATGAATAGATTTATGTATTTATGTAAAGGGAATTCATGCACGTTTGTACTCATTTATCTGAGTTCCTCGCCGATCCGAAAAAGACCTTTTTTATAATGCTTCAATGCGATTCAAATAAATTTTACTTTTATCTTCTACTAGTCTCTAAATCTCAATTACAATTTTAGTCAATTTTAGTGCAAAATTTTCTGTTTGTTTTTGGGGAATACTCTTACTTATTTTGCATTGTAAACTTTTACTTATTTTCCAATGTAAGCTTTTACTTATTTTTTGACTGTAAACTTTTGCTTATTTTTCAATGTAAACTCATATTTTAATGTAAATTTTTACTATACTTTTTCGTGGAAACATTTATTGATTTTTTACCAAAAATTTTTAATTGTTTTTTACTGGAAAATTATACTAATTCTTAGCGCAAGCTCCGACTATTTTTTAACTCAATTTTTGACTAATTTAATGGCAAACTTTGATTAATTTTTTGAAAAGCTACTACTGACTTTTCAATAAAAATTTCGAGCAGTTTGGAGGTTAAACTAAGACTAATTTAGTAGCAAACTACTGCTAAAATTTCATTAAGAACTTCTAATAATTGTTAGGGCAAACTTTGATTAATTTAGTGGCAAAGGACCGCTGACTTTTCAATAAAAACTTTGATTATTTTTTAAGCCAAACTTTGAATTAATTTTAAGCCGAACTTTGAGTCCATTTTTAGCCAAATGTCGACTAATTTCTAAGCCAAACTTTAACTAATTTTGAAGCCAAACGTAGACTAATTTTGAAGCCAAACGTTGACTAATTTTTAAGCCAAACGTTGATTAATTTTCAAGCTAAAGTATGACTAACTTTTAAGCGAAAAGTAGACTAATTTTCAAGCTAAAGTATGACTAACTTTTGAGCCAAAAGTAGACTAATTTCTAAGATAAATTTAGACTAATTTTTAACCCAAACATTGACTAATTTTTAAGACAAACTTTGGCTAATATTTAAGTCAAACGTCGACCAATTTCTTAGACGAACTCTGACTAATTTTTAAGCCAAAAGTAGACTAATTTCTAAGTCAAACGTCGACTAATTTTTGAGCAAAACTTTTACTAATTTTTAAGCCAAAAGTCAACTAATTTTCAAGCGAAAGTTTGAATAATTTTTAATCCATACGTCGAATAATTTCTAATACAAAATTAGATTAAATTTTAAGCCAAACGTAGACTAATTTTCAAGCCGAACTTTAATCAATTTTTAAGCCAAACGTAAACTAATTTCTATCTCCAATGTCGACTAATTTTTAAGCCAAAGTTTGACTAATTTTTAAGCCATACGTCGACTAATTTTCAAGCCAAACTTTGACTAATTTTTAAGCCATACGTCGACTACTTTTCAAGCCAAAGTTTGACTAATTTTTAAGCCAAAGTTTGACTAATTTTTAAGCCAAACGTCGACTAATTTTCAAGCCGAACTTTAATCAATTTTTAAGCCAAACGTAAGCTAATTTCTAAGATAAACTTTGACTAATTTTTAAGCGAAAAATCGACTAATTTTTAAGCCAAACCTCGACTACTCTTTAATCCAATCTTTTCCTAATATTATGAGCACACTACTACTAATTTTTAGTACAAACGTTTTGTATTCTTTCATCCAAAATGTTTACTATACCATTATAGCAGAGTTTCACTGTTTGCACATTTGTTTTAAATAGTGAATAGTTTGTTGAAAAATGCAATTTAAAATTAATAGAAGTTTTTTATAATAATGTAGTTGATGAGTAAACTTTTAAATAAATGTAGAACAAAATTTTGAGGAAAACTGACAAATTTAATCGAGAACATTTAATTCGCTTTTTTAATGCAGCAATGGTAAAAATGCTTCATAAAAAAATATTTGAGGTGTTTTTTGGATTTTCATCAAGAGCCCGTTTTCCTCCTTTATAAAGATCTTGAGCTGAGCTTTTTAATCATTGCACTGTGGTTGCGAAATCCTGCAAAGAATTTCGTAATATGCACATATTCGTCGTAGGATAAAATTCATTATTCATTCTCAGCTTGAAGTCTTGAATGCTAAAAAAAGAAGCCAGAATATATGTGTTTGATTTCATAATAAATTCGTTGCATTTGTTTATTAATTATTTAAACAGTGGGCATTTTGCATCTAATTAATGCCAATTTTCAAACCATCAATTCGAACGTTTTTAAAAAAAATGAGATTTGGTTTGTTCAAACAAATATTCGGTTTGTTTAAAAAAAAGTTACATATGTTTTTTCAAAAAAACAACATCTTGCAAAAGTTAAATAAAAAAGTTTCGAATGATTTAAAAAAACGAATTTCGAATTATTTAAAAAAGAGTTCTAAATTATTGTATTAGAGGAGCAAAAAGTTAAAGAATAGTAAAAGAAAAGAAAAGCGATTTTAGTTAAAGAAAAAGAGTTTTGAATTCTTTGATAAAATATTAAAAATAGGTTAAGGAGAGAAAACTGAAGATTGCTTTTTGAAAAAAGCGAGAATATTTTAGAAGCATTTAAAAATTCTTAATAACGAGTTTATGCTAAAATTCTTGGGATTTTGTGTAATTGTGTTTAGTGTGAGAGTAATTTTGGTCTTCAAACAACGAAGGTGAGACAGTTTTAAAGTTTTACGCTTTTCAGTATATTCGATATTCAGGCCACGTTCATTTAACAATTGGCAACACTGCCCTTGTTTCAAATTCACACATTGCTTCATTTCCACTTTGTTTTCTATGCTAAAACAAAGTTGCAAGAATGTCAATACAAAAATTCTATACTTAGCAGTGTTAAAGATGTTTCAAATTGTGAATATTGCGATTAACTATGTTCGTTTAAATGTCAAAAAAATAATTAATACACTATAAGAAACAAAATGCTGATAATGAGTTTTAAATTACTGAAATTGAATTTAAGAATGATCATCATTTTTTTGTGTCTTCAATTATGTTGTGAAGAAAAAAAAAGTGTTTAAACAAAAATTAAACACTGTTTTTATTTCATTTTACATGCAAAGGTGCAAACAAATTATGCAATAATCCAGATATTTAAACTTGAAGTCGTACTTAATAAAAAATAAAAAAAAGTAAAGAAAATAAAAATAAATAAAAAAAGTTGTAAAATAAATGGCAAACAAGATAGTTAAGCGAATAAAAAAATCCGGTAGAATTTAATTGAAAACGGTCAAAAAGCGGTTTTTTAATGCAATTCAGTTATGTTCTTTTGAGATCAGTACATGAGTGGAAAAAGCGTTAATCGCGTAAATTGAATTTTATAGGAAGTTGTAAATAACGTGTGTAAGTGTTATAAGATTGTGTCTCTTTCATGAAACCAGTTCTAGTCGTCCACTTATGGCCTATATATTGCGGTAATGACACTTTATTATTATGTTCTTTTTTTTGGGAAGAAGAAAAATAGAATGTTGTGTAGGACTTTTTAAAAATTTATTGAACAAGTCTGCTGTACGATACTGAGATGAAAGTGTTGTAACTTGAGCTTTTGAATTTAGATTTCGCTCAGGCTTCTACTTACTTAGGTGCTTTCGTGTCATTAGCCTTGAGGCACTCTCTACTCTAGCTTCTCCCTTTACTACTCTTTTTTGTTCAAAAAAAGTCTGAAATCACACAGTCTCTAGTGATTTTCGCATTTTCGGAGAACTTTTTCAGATAAAAATAGTCATTTGTTTTTCAAAAAGTAGTCTCAATTTAAAACTTTTTTGATGTATATTTGGAAAAATGTTCACAATAATATTTGGGATAATGTTCGAAATAGTATTTGGAGTAATGTTTGAAACAATGAATAATGTGTTGAATAATGTTCTAAACAATATTCCAATATGTTTCAATATATTGGAATATTGTTTGAAATAACATTTGAAATAACATTTGAAATATTGTTCGAAACCATATTTCGAACAATGTTAGAAAGAATATTTGGAATAACGTTTGGAAATTCTTTTGGAAGAATATTTGGAGAGAACCAAATACTCTAGAGGAATATTTGGAATGAACTTAATACTCTAAAGGATATTTGGAATGAACCAAATACTCTAGAGGAATATTTGGAACAAACTTAATACTCTAAAGGATATTTGGAATGAACCAAATACTCTAAAGGAATATTTGGAACAAACTTAATACTCTAAAGAAATATTTGTAACGAACTTTATTAATTTAATACTCTAAAGGAATATTTGGAATGAACTTAATACTCTAAAGGAATATTTGGAACGAACTTAATACTCTGAAGGAATATTGGGAACAAACTTAATATTCTAAAGGAATTTTTGAAACAAACTTTATTTATTTAATACTCTAAGGAATATTCGGAACAAACTTAATACTCTAAATAAATTTTTGAAACAAACTTTATTTATTTAATACTCTAAGGAATATTCGGAACAAACTTAATACTCTAAAGAAATTTTTGAAACAAACTTTATTTATTTAATACTCTAAGGTATATTTGGAATGAACCAAATACTCTAGAGGAATATTTGAAACGAACTTTATTTATTTAATACTCTTAAGAAATATTTGGAATGATAATACTCTAATGATAAATACCCTAGAGGAATATTTGAAACGAATTTAATACTCTAAAGAAATATTTGGGACAGATCAAATACTCTAGTAGATTATTCACAACGATCTATTCTTCTGAAAAAATATTTGGAATAAACGAAATACTCTAGAGGAATATTTTAAATGAACCGAATCTTCTAGAGGAATGTTTGGAAAAATCAAACTCTTCTAAATGAATATTTAAACCCAATTCTTGTTAAAAAATATTTGGATCAAATTTTAAACGATAATATTTGGAATTAATTTTAAAAAATAATTTGATATATATTTTGCTAGATAAATATTATTAAAAATGTTAAAATGTAAATGTTGGATATCTTTAACAAAATTTTTTTTACTCTTTGAAAATATTGTTATTTTAAAGGTTGTTCAAAAGACGACACTTGTAATATTTATTTCTACTTATTTATTATCTTCAAAAGAATATTTGAACGAAGCAAATCTTGAGAAAAAAAATATGCCAACCTTTCGAAACATACTCTTGACATTTGCAAGCAACTCATAATTAACTCGACTTAAAGAAATCACTCTCTCCAATGCGAAATTGATTGTAAAAACCGGTCATAATTTAGAAAGAGCGTAAAGTGAAAAAAAGCACAATAATTCTAAATTAACGTCCCTGTTAAGACAAGTAGCAGTATAATAGTAAGCAGAGGTGCGCCTATTAGAAGTTATTAACCATTATTAACTGTGCACGATAAGTGGAGAAGGAAAGGTAGTTTACCGGAGAGAGAGGAAAGGGGAAAAGAGGTTCACGTGAGCGACAGAGAGCGAAAGGAAGATCAGCATGTACTTCTTTTTTTTTAAAGTAAAACGCATGCGTGCTTTATGATACACGTTAGCCTATGATCATGCGTATAATTCTGACTCCTCATTCACACACTCACACATCTTGATAGCGTGAGGAAACAAATCATAATTCAGCATTTAAATACAGTGACATTCAAAATACAGCAACATCTCGAGTGGATGTGGTTGGATTGGTGCTTTTGGGGCCAGGGCGCAGGGGTTTGGGGGAGGGGGGCCGCTAACATGAGTTAGCAAAATGGCCGACAGATTTAGAGTTACGTAACTCCATCTGCCGAACACACGGGCTGGGCAGAGTTCAAAGTCCACTTGTTTCTCTCTCTTTTTTTTTTATTCTCCTTTAGTCTTTGTGTTTTACGCTCAGAATCGAGAAAAAAATTTTATTGTCGTTTTTTTATTATTCAATTCTTTCTCTTTTGTGTGTTTTCCCTTTTTTTTCTTTTTTATCCCTTTCCTTTTCTTTCTTTTTACTTTTTCTTTCTTTTTCTTTTTTCTCGTTTTCTTTCTTTTTCTTTTTTCTTTCTTTTTCTTTTTTCTTTCTTTTTCTTTTTTCTCCTTTTCTTTCTTTTTCTTTCTTTTTCTTTCTTTTTATTCTTTTTGTCTTTTTCTTTGTTTCTTTGTTGCTTTTTGTTTTTCCTTCTTTTCTTTTTATTTCTTTTTCTCTTTTTATTTTTCCCTTTCTTTTATCTCTTTCCTTAAATTCTCTACTTTTTTCTTTATCCATTTTTCCTAGTTACACTTTTCTCTTTTTTCCCTTTCTCTTTTTTCACTTCCTCTTTTTTCACTTTTTATCTTTCTAAATATTATTGTTTTCTAAATAATATTCTTAAAATCGTGTTTGATGACTTTGAAATGTCAAAAACTTTACGAATTTCAGGCTCTTTAAAAAACTTGAATTAATAGAAACTAGAACTAACTTTTTTATTAATTAATCAATTTTGAAGTTTTAATCACAACGTTAATACATAGTTTTGGTACATTTTGTAATCTAAATTTGTTTAAATGATGATTTCAATTCATCAGAATTTGAATAAATGGATATTTGAATCTTTTATCGTTTGTCCGATCATAAATGCCGTTTCTACTTAGAGTAGAATCTTTCTGTTTGAACCTTTAGACATAAGAATGTTAGAAACTTCTACATTTTTATACTTAAACAATAAATACATGTAAATTGTAAATATGTGAACAATAATTTTATTCAATATTTAACTATAATATTATAAATATATAACTATACAAATCTATAAATTTTATGAATTCCACAAATTCTTTTGCCTTTTTTCCTTCCATTTCATTTTTTCATCTTTTTTATATTTTGTTTCTTTTTTACTATTCCTTTTTTTATTTCTTTGAATGTTTGATATTATTAACTCTTTTTTCCATCACTGTGTTACCTCTGTTTTTATTTATCTTTATTTTCTGTCTTTTTTTCTATCACTGCGTTTTTTGGCTATTTTCTGACACTTTTTTTACACTTTTTCTTTTATCGCTGTTTTCTGTCACTTTTTTTCTATCACTGCTTTCTGACACTTTTTTCTATCATTGCTTTCAGTCTATTTCTTGGCACTTTTTAGTACCTTTTTGCCTATTTTTTCTGTCTCTTTTTTCCATCTTTATTTTTATCCCTACTTTTTATATCTGTTTTGTATCACTACTTTGTATTTCTATTTTGTATCACTACTTTGTATTTCTATTTTGTATCTGTATTTTGTATCTTTATTTTTTGACCCTATTTTTTATCCCCACTTTTCGTCTCTGTTTTTCATCTCTATTTTGTATCCCTACTTTTCGTCTATCTTTTCGTCTATTTTTCATCTCTATTTTGTATCCCTACTTTTCGTCTATTTTTCATCTCTATTTTGTATCCCTACTTTTCGTCTCTATTTTTCATCTCTATTTTATATCCCTATTTTCTATCTCTTTTCTCTATGTCTATCTTTTATCTTTTATCCTTTATTCCCATTTTTTGCTCTCAAATCGCTTACTTCAAAATTTTCTCTAATTTTTGTCTCATTCTCTGACGCGTTCTTTTTTAAATCCTGTCCATTAATATCACTTTCCGGATTCCGGTAATTTCTAAACATTTCCAGCTAAAGATTCCTTGCTGGCTTTTTTCTTCCCTTTACTTTTCTCGAGTGCATTGAGCGCTTCCGTCTTACAATGTCAATTTGTCTATTGCTGTGGCAGTCAAGTAGGAAGGCTTGTGATGGCCGCAAAACGTGATTCGAACGCTTCTAGTTTCGATTTGCTGTTTCTGAGTGCGCGCGCCCTCAGGCATACGTAGCTATGTATGCTAGAGGGACGCGCTAATTGGCTCATTCTTCTCTCTTCCTTGCTCTAAGAGAATCTGCACCGCGCTCAGAAATGACTTGAGCGGATAGTCAGCCGGAAATTGTTCTTCGCGGATTTCCATGCAAGTGGAAAAAGCTAGTTTTACTCAGACAGGTGCCTCAAGTGATTTCGGATAGGTTTCTCCTCCCCTGAGATCACGGGAAATAGAGAATTTGCATATAACCAAACCTGGCAAATATTAATCTCTACAGATGCCATTTTCATCAGGTTTTTTCGTCAACTTTTGTTATTCTTGTCTCCTTTGTTTCTCGTTTCAAGCTTTTTCCATTTAAAGTTTGTCAAAGTTAAAGTGTTTTCATTGTGTTTTATTGTCATTTAATGTGTGTTTGTTTGAAATGTTTAAGACTTATTAAAAATGATTACTATTACTATTTTGTTTAAAATATTCACAGTTTACTTAAAGTGTCCAAAGTTTGGCTGAAATTTTCAAAGTTTTCTTAAAAATTCAAAGTTTGCTTGAAATGCTTAAAGTATCTTTAAAATAGTAAAAGTGTCTTTAAAATAGTAAAAGTGTCTTTAAAATAGTAAAAGTGTCTTTAAAATCTTCAAAGTTTGCCTGAAGTATTTAAAGTTTACTTAAAGTAGATAGAGATTAAGTACTCAAAGTTTGATGCAAATATTTTTAAAGTTTGCTTAAAGTATATGTAGTTTATCAAAAGTATGTAAAGCCTATTTAAAGTATTTAGGGCTTAAAAAGTATTTAGGGCTTAAAAAGTATTTAGAGCTTAACAAATATTTAGGGCTACTCGAAGTTTATCTAAAAATGATCAAAGTTCTCCTTAAGTATTTAAAAATAGAAAAACTGAAAGTTTGCCTAATGTATTTAAAGTTTAGAACTTTGAGGAGTTTAAATGAAAATCACAACTTAAAAAATTTGGGAAGAAACACTATTGAAATTAGTTTTTAAAGTTTGCTTAAAGTATGTAAAGTTTATCAAAAATGTGTAAAGCTTGTTTAAAATATCAAGAGATTAAAGTACTACTCAAAGTTTATTTAAAAACGACCAAAGTTTACTTAACGTAAAGATCAAAATGATCGAAGTTTATTTCAAGTATTTAAAGCTTGCCTAGAGTTTTTAAAGTTTACTTAAAGTTGTCAAATATAATGAACTATTTAAAGTTTATTAAATAAAGATAACGTATTTAAAGTTTTAATAAAAGTATTCAAAGTCTATATAAATTATTCAAAGACTATTTAAAGTATTTAAAGACTATTTAAAGTATTTAGAGACTATTTAAAGTATTTAAAGACTATTTAAAGTATTTAAAGACTATTTTTTAAAGACTATTTAAAGTATTTAAAGTATTTAAAGACTATTTAAAGTATTTAAAGTATTTAAAGACTATTTAAAGTATTTAAAGACTATTTAAAGTATTTGAGGACTATTTAAAGACTATTTAAAGTATTTAAAGACTATTTAAAGTATTTAAAGACTATTTAAAGTATTTAAAGACTATTTAAAGTATTTGAAGTCTATTTAAAGTATTTGAAGACTATTTAAAAACTGTTTAAATTATTTAAAGACTACTTAAAGTATTTAAGACTATTCAAACTTACTAGAATTGACAAATGAGTGTGAAAAATTGAAAGTTGTTTTAAGAAATTGCAGAAATTGAGTGGAGAGAGTTGGAGGATGAGGAGTTTTAATCAGTGGATCGAGAAAATAATTATTCGGTTGATATTGATTTATTCGGCCCTGAAGCATTGACAGAAATTATCTGAGTAGTGCTTCTAGGTATTTCAGATTCAAATCTACATATCCAAGCTCGTCTTTGTCGTTGATACTTTTACGAGCTGGTTAGTAGAAAGTGTCTATATGCGCTTTGCTCAAAGAATCTTCACACTTGCATCAAATGCATTTTGCACACTTGCATCCAGCTGTAATAACACTCTGTCTCCCATCTAAAAATTCAAATTGGCACATTTAATTCTTCATCGCTAGAAACCAGCATTTGGACATTATTGAAACATTCGATAAAAAAATTAACAAATAAAACAAAATTTAAATTATTACAAAATTTATCAAATTTTATGATAAAATGTTTAAAGTTTATCCAATTTTATAATAAAACATTTAAAGTTTATCCAATTTTATAATAAAATATTTAAAGTTTATCCAATTTTATAATAAAATATTTAAAGTTGATCCAATTTTATAATAAAATAATTTTTTGAATATAAATCCCGCATTTATGGACATTTGCCATTTTTTAAAGTACAAGCATTTGGATATTCTCTGGTGGATAAAATGGCACTTTTTTATAAGAGAGAAATAATGTCGAGTGGTGGTTGAAAATAAGATGCCAATTTTCGTAAGGTTTCCATTAGCCTCTGTCATTTAGTGAGGGTTCTTCTGGCAATATCGAGAGCTGGATCGAGTAACATGCCGTCGGAGTTCCGAGGCTCTTATTGGCCTGATTTTCGCCATTATCAATATTAATAGAGTCTTGGGCCATTAGTCGTTCGAGAGAGCGCAGATCCGAGAACGGCCCTGATAATGTCAGCCATTGAGTCTCTGAATCTACTTTTTGCTGGGCGTTTTCTTCACAAGAATCTAGCCAGCTCTTTCGTTAATGCGTCACTTCTTTTCTCGTAATAGTTACACTTTGTTGATTTCACGTAGGCCGAAGCATTCTCCTTTTGTGCGTGGGTAAACTATTACGAAATTAATCAATAGTGCTCCAAAAAGCCTTATAATCGTTTTCGCAATACTGTTTATTGCTTTCAGTTCTTTCAATCATTTTTCCTACACTTGTAGATCACTCTAAGAGTGGTAACAATTTTTTTTATGAGATTCTCCTTCCATTTTGTAGTTTTTCAACTTTTTTTGTGTCTTTATATGCGTTGGGTGCTAAAATATTTGTTTCAATTGCGTACGGGACTATTGCGCATCGGTACTCTGCGTGTGGGACTACTGCGCATGTCTGCAATGCGTGTGGGAATACTGCGCATGTTTACAATGCGTGTGGGACTATTGCGCATGTTTACAATGCGTGTGGGACTATTGCGCATGTTTGCAATGCGTGTGGGACTACTGCGCATGTTTACAATGCGTGTGGGACTACTGCGCATGTTTACAATGCGTATGGGATTACTGCGCATGTTTACAACGCGTGTAGGATTACTGCGCATGTTTGCAATGCGTGTAGGACTACTGCGTATGTTTACAATGCGTTTTCTTAATATCTACTGAAATTTAAACAAATAAAAATAGACTTTTCTGTACTAATTCGTAATTTAATCGAATAATTTAAAAAACTAATAATAACAAATGCACAAATATATAAAAAATAATAATAATAGTAGATAAAAATAACAATAATAATAATAATAATAATAATAATAATAATAATAATAGTTATAATAATAAACATAATAATAATCATGAATTGTTGAATAATAATAATAATAATAATAACAATAATAATAATAATAATGAAAACAAATTCAAAAATAACAGAAAGAAGTGACAAAATAAATTTGTTAAAATAGTAAAAATAATAAAGGAAATTTGATTGTGAGTTGGGAAGATTGAGGAATGGATTCTTGAGCGATGAATAGTCATCAGATACGGTAAATAAATGCGAGTGAGGAGTAAATAGGATGCAGTGAATGAATCTCGGAAAGTACGTGAATCTTCTAGCGAAGACGTGAGCCTTTCGAAGTTGGCTGCTCTGTGTGAGCAGCATCGCGTTCCACTTTACTACAATTTCAAGTTCCACATTGGATTTGACGCGAAACGAGTTCGCGAAGACGATATCGCTCGCGTAACAGGTAGACACGCGATATACTCGTTCAAGTTCCGATTCTAAATTGATTGTATTTTCTTGATCCTCGAAATCCTGTTTTCATCAGTAATTAAATTCTAACTAAGAAAGTATTGATTTCACATTTAAAATGCAGATAATTGAAATTCACTTACAGTAGAATCTCTCTAATTGGAAGATAGTTTTTGTTAGCCTTTTTTTAAAGATGTAGATTCTTTCGACGGTAAATTAATAAGTTTGTGCATTCGGGGTATAGATATCAAGATGGTAATGATTATTTGGGTAGAGATACCGTGAGATGTTGCAGAAGATTATTAGTCAATTAGAGAGGTTCTAGTGTATTGTTAACAAATTATTTTTAATCTATTATCTATTATTCTTGTACTATTATCTTTACTAATTAGTACTGTAACATTTACTAATGAGTAAATCCTAAATGTTATAATTCTGATAGTAAATCAAACAATTAATGTTCATTTAATCGATTGAAGAAAAATTTTTTTTGCAGAAATTGCGAATTTTTCTTGGATAATGAAGACAATATTTGACGAGATAAAGTGCAGTAAAAATGATCGGTATAGGATATAAATAAACGACCTGATAACGATATCAAATGATTTGCTAAGATACATGCATGATTTGTTCGCATTTAGTCAATTTAGTTTATTAGGCGTTATTTTCTGTTTTAGAAGAAGTTTCCTGCTTCGCTAAGATTTTTGCTATTTGATAAGATGAAATATTTGTAGAATTATGAAATTCTGTACACAAAAATCTTTATGTTTCGAAATTATAGCTAGTAATTATAATAATTTGAACATTATGCGCGATAATTGTACGTCATAATTTTAATAGTTAAAAAATTACGCACGATAATTATAATTTTTGGCAAATTATAGACAAAGTGTACACAATAATTTTATTTATCAAATTTTGCACAATAATTGTCATATTTAGCAAATTCTAGACAATAATTGTAATATTTGACATAAGTTATGGACAATTTGTAATATTTGAAAATTATAAATAATTTCTATATTTGACAAATTATGGATAATTTGCAATATTTGTCAAATTATGGACAATAATTGTAATGATTGGCAAATTATTAGCAATAATTGTAATACAATTTGCACAATAAAATTGTAATGTTTAGAAATTTATGTGCGCAATGTTCTAATCAATAATTAATGGAAAATTGGAAAATGAAAGTAGAATTTTTGCAAGAAATCAGTGACCAAGTATAGCAAATGCAGAGTTGTTTATTTTTTATTTCCTAAAGGAAGCCATAGGTAGATCAATCAAATTAGCTCGCCTTAAATTAATACACGAAAGTAAAGCAATTGAAACCTTTGAATGTTCGCTTTGGAAATTCGGAGAAATTGATTAATTAATCCATAATGTTGATTAACTGTGTTAAAATTGCAATATGAAATATTGCCCAAAATGTATTGCAAAAAATGTTTATTAAATATTAAATGTTTAATAATTGATATCAAGTTTCATATTTTGAAACAACAGTAAGTACCAAACGTAAACAGCAAAAGCAAAAAATTAACTATTTGTATTGACTCTATGAATAGTGCCGTAGTTTTCCAAGTCGATAAAATTTTTCGAAGTATCTTTGGAATATTCTTAAAGTATTTGCGTCGCACTTAAGCTTATGGCAAGAAAAAAAAGGTGGCTTAGAAAAAAGGTGTCAACACTCGAGCTGAAATTCCAATCAGCGGCACTATTCACGGTCGTACTATTTATGGTAGCACTATTCATAGAGTCGACTGTAAATAAAAACTGTAAATACAAAACTCAAAAACGATTTACTCAAAAACCAGCAATTTATTATTAATTAATTAACCGAAAGGTCAAAAACAAAGAGGTAATCATAATTATCATTTAATTTTCGAATTGAGGAGTAATTTAAAGATAAATGTGGTAAAAGTTTGAAGAGAAGAGTATAGATGTCCTGCTACCTACTTACTTACTTGCACGAGTGTAACGCACGTGCGATTTGCAAATATGGCAACGAGTCGACCGGCGAGGCACACAATTTTCACTGCCAGCTGTCGACACATTCACACACTAGAACCCGTGTCTCTGTCTGAGTGAATGTCTGAGTACGCCTCTGTGTACCATCTCCTCACAGTTGAACGGCTGTGTTATACAATATACGTATATATGCAGGGGCGTATTTATAACCACACAGTTGAATGAACATGTGTCCGATTATGAACGATATTGGATGACAGACCCGAAAAATACCACGAGAACAAAAGGATGAAGAAAAGGGCGTGAGAGAAAGATGGAGAGAAGTAGATTGATAAAGAAGGATTACAAAGAGTGTGATACACAAAAAATGTAGATCTACATGTAGAGAAAGAGAAAAAGATAAAGATCCATAAATAGAGAAAGAGAAAATGTAGATCTGCAAATAAAAAAAGAGAAAAAGATAGATCTGCAAATAAAAAAAGAGAAAAAGATATAGATCCATAAATAGAGAAAGAGAAAATGTAGATCTGCAAATAAAAAAAAAGAAAAAGATAGATCTGCAAATAAAAAAAGAGAAAAAGATAGATCCGCAAATAGAGAAAGAGAAATAGATATATACATATGGAAAGGTAAAGAGAGATCTACAGGTACAGAGCAAGAGAAAAGGATCGAAAGAAAACATGTATAGGAGACAGAGGGGAAAGAAAAATAAAAAGAGAAAGAGACGGAAAAAGATAAAGGGAAAAGAAGAGAAAAAGAAAGATAGAGAAAGGAGGCACAAAAAAAGAGAGTATAGAAAAGGAAAATGACAAAAAAAGAAAGAGAAGAAGAAGAAGAGGAAGAAAGAAAAAAAGAGGGAAGAAAATGAAAGTAGAAAAAAGAGACAAGAAAAAAGAAGAAAAGAGGGAAGAAAATGAAAGTAGAGAAAAGAGACAAGAAAAAAGAAGACAAAAGGAGAAAAGAAAGAAAGAAAAGAGACAAGAAAAAAGAAGACAAAAGGAGAAAAGAAAGAAAGAAAAGAGGCAAGAAAAAAGAAGACAAAAGGAGAAAATAAAGAAAGAAAAAAGAAGACACAAGGAGAAAGGAAAAAAAGAAAAGAGACAAGAAAAAAGAAGACAAAAGGAGAAAAAAGAGAAAAGGAAAAGAAAGATGAACAGACAGGGAAAGAGAAGAAGAGTAGACAAAGAGGGAAGAATAATGTGAGAGGACTTCTTAAGGAATGGGTTAGGGGAGAGGAAATGAGAGAACATGTTTTCGCGACAGGCAGTAATATACACAAGTGCATTTGGTTGGACTTGTTGAGGTGGCAGGAGCGTCCCCATTCTAGTTTGGCTATCTACATCATTAAGTTTACGTAACCACACAAACCTGTCAGTCGACATTTTGGAGCTAACCAATGGCGCCTGTTTGCCTGCTTATTGTCTCTACCTTAGATTATAGCCGAATAGAAACTTGTCAGCTTGCTATATTCAATGCGTATTTATAGTATACAATATGTACACGATGCGCATGTTATTGACACACTCTGACATCATCAGCTCTCTAATTAACATCTCAGTCATTATGCCAAAATTATTCCACCTTTTCATTTTCACCAAAGAAGAGGATAATAATCCTGAGAAGTTAATTACTTGTTTTATCTGATGCATTATTAATTAAACTCAAGTTGATTTCTGAAAAATTATTGGAATTTTTGGAAGTTAGATTTTGTCGTTTTAAGAGAGAAATATGAATTTTAGAAGAAATATTTGCATTTTATGGTGGAAAAAATTCAAGTTTAGCAGAAGAGTTGTATTTTAGTAGAAAACTTTTAATTTTAGCGGAAAAAATTAGATGGTGGAAAAAATTCAAGTTTAGCAGAAGAGTTGTATTTTAGTAGAAAACTTTTAATTTTAGCGGAAAAAATTAGATTATAGTAGAAAACTTTAAATTTTAGTAGAAAAATCACATTATAGCACAAAGTATTCATTTTAAACATTTAGCATTTTTTAATGTAAGAAAGTACACTAAAAAAGTACGTTTTAGTAGACAGAAACTAAGTTTCAAAAAAAAGTACATTTTAGTAAAAAAAAAGACTAAGTTTTAAGACGGAAAATTACGTTTCAGAAGAAAAAACTATGTTTAAGTAGAAAAAGTTGTACTTCAGTAGACAAATTGTACTTTTACTAGAATAAATTGACAAATATCAATAATTTTTAAACAATTGGATCTGCATATAGATCAAGATTTCTTCACCAATTGGATCTATTAAGATAAAGAATTCGTGAATAATTGGATCTACATAGATCAAGAATTTTTTGACAATTGGATCTACACATATCAAGATTTCTTGAACAATTGGATCTACATAAATCGAAAACTATTGAACAATTGGATCAGCATATATCAATAATTCTTCACCAAATGGATCTATTTAGATACAGAATTCTTGAACAATTGGATCTATAAGTGTAGATCAAGATTTATTGAACAAGTGGATCTACATAGGTCCAAAATTCTTGAACAAGTGGATCTACATAGATCCAAAATTCTTGAACAATTGGATCTACATAGATCAAGACTTCTTGAACAATTGGATTTACACAGATTATGAGTTCTTAAACAATTGGATCTACATAATCAAAATTTTTTTAGCAATTTGATCTACGTAGATAAAAAATTATTTACTAAAATAAATTAGGATAAAAACGTAAATTTTAAATTTTAGTACGGAAATACAACTTTTCAGTCGGAAAGTTCACGTTTTTGTAAATAATTTTTATGAAGAAATTTGTTTCACCAATTTGTCTGACAAAGTGCAACTTTTTCTACTTCAAAGTAGTTTTCTTACTAGAAGTAAATAATTCTATTTAAATTTTACTTTTCTTATTTAAATGATATTTTTTCTACATAAATGTTCCCTTCTCTATTCAAATCTGACTTTTTCTACTTAATTGCAGTTTTTATTTAAATATTTTTTTCTACTTAAATCTGACTTTCTCTACTTAATTGCAGTTTTTTCTATCTAAAGGTTTTTGTTCTACTTAAATGTTGATTCTTCTACTTAAATGTTACTTTTTCTACCTAAATCTGCCTTTTTCTACTTAATTGCAGTTTCTTCTATTTAAATGTTATTTTCTCTACTTAAATGTTACTTTTTCTACTTAAATCTGATTCTTTCTACTTAATTGTAAGTTTTTCTATTTAAATATTTTTTTTTACTTAAATCTGACTTTTTCTACTTACATAATTGCAGTCTTTTCTATTTAAATTTTCCTTTTTCTACTTAAATCTGATTCTTTCTACTTAATTGCAATGTTTTCTATTTAAATATTTTTTTTACTTAAATCTGACTTTTTTACTTGCATAATTGCAGTCTTTTCTATTTAAATTTTCCTTTTTCTACTTAAATGTTACTTTTTCTACTTAAATTTTACTTTTTCTACTTGAATCTGTCTTCTACTTAATTGCAGTTTTTTCTATTTAAATTTTCCTTTTTCTTCTTAAATGTTACTTTTTCTACTTAAATTTTACTTTTTCTACTTGAATCTGTCTTCTTTTTAAATCTGCCTTTTTCTACTTAATTTCAGTTTTTTCTATTTTAATGTTATTTTTTCTACTTAAATGTTACTTTTTCTACTTAAATGTTACTCTTTCTACTTAAATGTAATTTTTCTTCGTACATATTACTTTCTTCTACTTAAATATTTCTTTTTGATATCGAAGTGTGATTTCTTTTTACCAAGAGTTACTTTTTCTCCTAAAACAGTCTTTTTACTTGATCGCATTTTTTCTAGTAAAACCTAATTTTTTCTTGATCGTATAGATTTCGTATTTCTAAACTGTAAAAATAACAAATCACTTTCATCATCAATGTAGCAATTAAAAATAATTTTGTATCAACTGAATTTATTACTTCAAACATTTCGGTTATCTTCTAAATAAACTTCGAGAGTAGAGCACCATTTTGCAAGATAAGAAATTGATCAAAACTCGTCTCTCTAAACTTTAAACTATCAACCTAATTTTCACTTTTGCTTGTCCTATGTAATTTAAATGAAATAATAAATCAACCTATTTTCTCTTTAGGAGGTTTAACACTGCCTCAAACTTTAAAGTCATTTTAACAACCAAAGATAATTTAAATTTTATTCTAAGCAATTTTAATTCTTCATGTCTTCTTTTGCAATCAAGCATAATTTCTTAGTTTTCGGTATAATCATGAAATTAATAGTAATGATGTTAATAAAAATGATGTTAATAAAAACGATGTTAATAAAAATGATGTTAATAAAACTGATGTTAATAAAAACGATGTTAATGAAAATGATGTTAATAAAACTGATGTTAATAAAAATGATGTTAATAAAAACGATGTTAATAAAAACGATGTTAATAAAAACGATCTCAATAAAAACGATGTTAATAAAAACGATCTTAATAAAAACAATCTTAATAAAAACGATGTTAATAGAAACGATGTTAATAAAAATGATGTTAATAATAATAGTGATGTGAATAATAATGATGCTAATAATAATGTTATGATTAATAATGATAATAAACCAATGATGCACAAAATACAGTTTTCGTAAAATAAAAATACAAATATTTGTGTAACCTCATTCGGAATAAACCGTCATTCAGAATGATTCTGATACGTGAAAAAGTGGACAAAGTAGATTATGGATGGTGGGCACGATACGTGACGTTTAATAATTATAGGAAGTGAAATTTAGTTAGGGGACGAGACAGGGTGGTCAGGTCGGACAACTTGTTGACTCTGGTGCGCCGGAGAATGTGCGGAATATCATTGCTCGCTATAAATTTCAAACAGTAATTGCCGATATTGCCTCTTGCATATTTGCATTCTTGTTGATTCTTTTTTAATTCACGCCAAGACGATAAGACTCATTGTTATTCGAGGTTGAATGCTCCCTGAGTCTCAACATCCGGCCTGTTATGTACGCTAGTTAAAAACTAATTTCATATATATGCAGACAAGTCTCGATATACATAGCTATTCAAAAAGTGTCGATTGTCGTCAAGTTTATGGACTTTTACTTTCTTTCCAAGAAAGTCCAATATATATATTTTTAGCCTGTATTGGTGTATTTTCTAAACCGTTAGATTCTTCTAGCTTGTCTCGTTATGCAAACGACCAAAGTCGATTCGCGTGGGTAGCTATCGTACCAACACATAAAAGCTTCCGCAGTTTTACTTAATGACTGCGAAGTACTCTTTTGCATTCACTGTTTACGAAATTGCAAGAGATTTTCATTTTCTTCGTTTAGCGTCACATTACATCGCCTTTGACAAATTAAAATCGTTAATTTTCATTATTAAACGATTATTGCAAAAATTTTACTTCTTTTGCGATTTTACAGACACGTTTTACACGATATTTAAACTGCCAAATTTTTACGCTTTTATTTTAGTTGCGGTTTTATGATTTTGCAAAAAAGCACTTTTTGCACAATAATCAGTGAAAAAAAAGTAAGCAAAAGAAGTAAAAAAAAAGAAGTAGAAAAAAGAAGTAGAAAAAAGAAGTAGAAAAAAGAAGTAGAAAAAAGAAGTAAAAAAAGAAGTAGAAAAAAGAAGTAGAAAAAAGAAGTAGAAAAAAGAAGTAAAAAAAAGAAGTAGAAAAAAGAAGTAAAAAAAGTAAAAAAGAAGTATAAGAAAAAGAAATAAAAAAAAGAAGTAAAAAAAGAAGTAAAAAAGGAAGTAAAAAAAGAAGTAAAAAAAGAAGTGAAACAGAGAAGTAAAAGCAGAAGTAAAACAAAGAAGTAAGAAAAAGAAAAAAAAATAGAAAAATGTAAGAATAAAAAGAGCCGGAAAGATAAATAAAATTGAGAAGTATCCGAAATAATAAAGTTGATTTATTGGCTGATTTTCGTATTTTTTGCGGGAGTTGAAAAAAGAGTCGTATATCTTTATTAGTTGAGATTGTTTGTTATGAAAAAGGAACGAGGCGAGTATGTCGATATGGGATTGACACTAATACTGAGTGGCTATTATTTATTTTCCAATGTGAGTGTAGAGCTATTAATAAATAGTTTAGTGCGACAGTATCACTGTTTACTCATTGATAGATACGGCTAATGAACCTTGCAATGACCAACACTAGCGGTAAACGAATTTTACAACCCGTACGAGACGTGACTAGATTTCTATTAGAGTTTCTCTGAGCGGAGTGAATTTACGCCTCCAAGCTGGAGGCTGCAATAGTGATGCATACTTATAAGTGCACGTGCACGACTAAACTACCCTTTCTACTGTCAAGACGAAAATCCACTCGATATTCTTTCAAATTAGTCCCCTTCATCATTTCAATTGATCCTGAATTGTGTTTTTACAATTTGGAAATTAAAATATACATTTATCCAAATTAGTGTAAGATACTGACATTGATTTAGAAACGGATCTAGAATTCTTTGGAAATTTTATCCAGAATTTTGGAAAAATTAATTTGACGTAATTTAGATAAAGAATAGAGAATTTTTAACAAGTTTCTGCCTGAAGGTTTTGTGAAATTTTGTCTTGAATTTTGATGATTGATATTATCTTTAGAATTCTTAAGATCACATGTTTGGAATCATATCATTAGAATTTTTAAGATTACATCTTTAGGATTCTTAAGGAATCACATCTCTAGAATTTTTTGATATTTTATTCTACGTGGATTAGAAAGTCCTACAAAATTTGATCTACTGAGATTTTTAACAGATTTCTAACACTTTTTTAACAAAGTATGCCTATCTGGGTAAAAACCCTTGACAAATTGGATTGAGATAGATCAAGAATTCTTGTAGATACAGATAAAGAATTCTTGAAGAAGTGGATCTACATAAAAAAAGAATTCTTGAAAAATTGGATTTATGTATATCAAGAATTTTTAAAGACTTGGATTTATATAAGTGTAGATCAGGAATTCTTTATCAATTGGATCTACATAGATCAAGCGTTCTTGAACAATTGGAAATGCATAGATAAATAATTCTTGAACAATTGAATCTGCATAGATCAACAATTGTATCGTTAATCTTCATCAATTGGATCTATTAAGATAGAGAATTCATGAACGATTTGATCTACATAGATCAAAAATTTTTAAAGACTAGAATCTATAAACGTAGATCAGGAATTCTTGATCAATTGGATCTAAATACATCAAGAGTTCTTGAACAATTGGATCTACATAGATCAAGAGTCCTTGAACAATTGGAAATGCAAAGATCAAGAATTCCTGAACAATTGGAAATGCGTAGATAAATAATTATTGAACAATTGAATCTGCATAGATCAATAATTGTATCGTTAATCTTCATCAATTGGATCTATTAAGATAGAGAATTCATGAACGATTTGATCTACTTAGATCAAGAATTTTTAAAGACTTGGATCTATAAGTGTAGATCAAGAGTTCTGGATCAATTGGATTTAGATAGATAAATAATTCTTGAACGATTTGATCTACATAGATTAAGAATTTTTGAAGACTTAGATCTATAAGTGTAGATCCAAAATTCTTGAACAAGTGGATCTACATAGATCAAGGGTTAAATACAATTGCAAATGCATAGATCAAAAATTCTTTAATAATTGGATCTGCAGAAGTAAAGGATTTTTAAAGACTTGGATCTATAAGTGTAGATCAAGAATTCTTTGATCAATTGGATCTAAATTGATTAAGAGTTTTTAAACAATTGGATCTACATAAATCCAAAACTATTGAACATTTGGAGCTACATAAATCCAAAATTTTTAAAAATTTGATCTGCGGAGATAAAAAATTATTCAATAATTGGTTCTACATGAATAATAAAAAATGAACATAAAAATCTACAATTCATTACAGATCCAGAATTCGTAAGGATTTTTTCCCACTCAATCCCCACTTTCAATTACCTTTCATTTAACAATGGATATTTTTACTTACTAAATTTCGAATTTTATAATCAATTTGATACTTTCTGCATCAAGTTGAAACTATAAAAAAAACTGTGACAATAATTTCTAAAATTATTTGTTTCCCAAATTATCTATAGATTTTCCAAGTGATCTAGATCTCTCAAGTGATCTAGATTTCTCAACTGATGTAGATTAATTCTTAAATCAAAAAATTTGTTAAAATCCACATTTCCCAAAAAAAGGACTGAATTCTGTCGATAGAAGAGAAGAACCTCGCGCATCTAAAGGATTAGCTCGATATTAAAAATTCTCAGCGAATTTCTTTCATCAGTATGTGTAACGTATCCTGAAACCACGTTAGAAATTAACCGTAAATTGTTTGGACTTGAGAATAAAAAGAGCAGAAAATTTTCAGATAAAATCCCTCTACGAGGAATTAGCTAAGGATTTTTCCTATAATAGCGGAGAAAAACCGAAGAAATCCCGTTATAAAAAGCTCGAATGAACACATTAGTTTTGAGATTCCAGAAAAGTTCTTCCGTTATTAAAAGCGCAGCCTCTTTTTAATACTCGCGTTAATAACGAAGCAAAGACTGCAAGAGAAAAGCAGCGAAATTGAGACCGCGGAATTTCACCTCTTTTCCGGAAACACGCGTTGCCACCAATTTTCCTAACCACGCGAAAGAATCTATTCCCGGCTCTCTTTTTTGCCAACTTGGGGAAATTACTTTTCTAACTGGGCGTGCCAGAAGACGGAAAAAAAAGGTGGGGGAGGGTTGGGAATGATAACCAGAAGCAGCCGTGTGCATGGTCGTGGCATTAATTTGCACAGTCGTAAACAAAGAGGGGCTGTCGATACTTTTAATAAAAAGCTAGCAATTAAATTTCGCCAGGGATGATAGTCGAGAATTCGAGAAAAGGTGGATTGCGGTTCAAAGAGGCCGGGGGTAATAACGAACTCATATTTCAGGTGGACGTTGGTCTGAAAAAAAGAGAGGTGGGGGGGAAGAGGTTCGAGAACAGAAGGTAGGGGGGAGACAAAAAACAATTCGGAGAAATAAAAAGACATCGTCTTTGGGAAGGGAGAGTTGCTGGAAGCTTCCCCTCTTTGATACTTCTCCCACTCTTGTGATGTGAACGCGACACCCCCACTGCAGAATTCCCCACTCGATCTGCGCCCACTTTTTTTCTCATCTTTTCTTCCTTCCTTTTTTAACGTCCATCTTCTTCGATTCGCCATTTCTCTCGGTTTCTCGCTCGTGCTGCGTTTCTGAAATTTTGAATATCCGATCAATAGGAAGCCGACCGCTGAAAAAAATTGATAGGGGTATACTCTGAGGAGGGAGAATGCAAGGGTGAGAGAGAGAGAGAGAGAGAGAAAGGAACGGATCTGTCACGTTCTTTCACCCTTTCCTAGACTTCTGTCGATTTATCATTTTCCACGTAGAGCCCCGCCAATAAGTTTGGCTGCTCGGGCACGTACTCTATTAATTATTACAGGGGCTCTGGAAATTCGAGCTTGCCAATATCCAATGATATATTTCTATCCTTTCTATTGATTGGGTGCTGAAAAAATTAAGGTTTTTTTACAAGTTGTGAAGCAGCTTTCATTTTAAGTTCCATAAATATTTTGGTACCAGCAGGTTGGGAGGGAGAATCTAGTCTTGATGTGTGTTTGAGAGAGAAACGTATTTTACAATGTAGTGGAATAAAGGTTTAGTAGAAAAAGTTGTGATTTAGCAGAAAGTCACTTTTTGATGTGAAAAATAACGTCTCAGTAGAAAAAGTAACGTTGTAGAAGAAATATCAGGTTTTAGTAGACAAGACTACATTTGGTGAAAAAATCAAGTTTTAGAGGCAAAAAATACTTTTTAGTAGAAAAAAGATACGTTTTAGTAGAAAAAAGATATGTTTTAGTAGAAAAAAGATACGTTTTAGTAGAAAAAAGATACGTTTTAGTAGAAAAAAGATACGTTTTAGTAGAAAAAAGTAAGTTTTAATGGAAAAACTACGTTTTAATGAGAAAACTACGTTTAAAAGGGAAAAACCACGTTTTAGTAGAAAAAAGAACGAAGTTTTAATGAAAAAACTACGCTTAAGGAAAAAAAGCTACGTTGAACAGGACGAAAATACGTTTTACTAGAAAAAGTAACAAAGTTTTGGTGGAAAAAACAACGTTTTAGTAGGAAAAGTACGTTTTCGTAAAAAGAAAGTTGCGTTCTAGTGTAGATAGTAACGTTTTATAAGAAAAAATTACGCTTTAGTAGAAAAAAATACGTTTCAGTAAAGAAGTTTTGTTTTTATCAATTTCTTTAGAATAAAAATATATTTTTAAGCAGAAGAAGTTACGTTTTAATAGAAAAATTACGTTTTATTGGTAAATAAAATTCGTTATTGTAAAAAAAGAAACTTTGGTTTTTTAAAAGAAGAAGAAAGAAGAGAGAATGTTTACGTATAAGCAGTTACGTTCCAACAGAGAAAAATTAGGTTTAAGTAGAAAGAATTACGTTTCATTGGTAAATAAAATTCGTTATTGTAGAAAAGAAAATTTGGTTTTTTAAAAGAAGAAGAAAGAAGAGAGTATGTTTACGTAGAAACAGTTACGTTTCAATAGAAAAAAATTACGTTTAAATAGAAAAAATTACGATTTTGTAGAAAAAATTACGATTTAGTAGAAAAAATTACGATTTAGTAGAAAAAATTATGGTTTAGTAGAAAAAATTACGTTTTAATAGAAAAATTACATTTTAGTAGAAAAAATTACGTTTTAGTAGAAAAAATTACGCTTTGGTAAAAAAAATTGCGTATTCATAAAAAAAATTGTATTTTGATAGAAACAATTACGATTTACTGGAAGAACTGCCTACGTTTATTCATAAAATAGTTTCACTTTAATCTAGAAAATCATCTTCCATTAAAAAGAAAACTTTTTATTTGAAAAATATTAGTTGTGTTTAAGTAGAAAGAACTACGTTTAAGTAGAAAAAGTTACATGTGTGCAGGAAAGAGTTGCTCCTAAATAGAGAAACTTGTGTTTAAGTAGAAAAAGTTAGTAGGACATTTTAATAAAACTAACGACAATTTTGATGTTTCCTTGAAAATAAAAAAACGTTAATACAAATATCAAATAAAATTTAAATTTTCAACGTTGTCTTTCAAAAGATGTTTCTCTCATTGACAATTATTCCAGTAATGTCAATAAAACGAAAGGTTTTGATTAAAATATAATAATTTTCCACTTTAAGAAATACAATAAATGATGGCTCTAAAAATATTTATTTTATTTAAAAATCCTTTGATAAAATATTTATTTTTACAAATGAAAATTCTTTGATAAAATATTTATTTTTATAAATAAAACTTCTTTGATAAAATAATTATTTTTACAAATGAAAATTCTTTGATAAAAATAAGTTCTTTGATGTAATCAGTTTTTGTAAGCAAAAGAATATTTTTGTAAGCAAAAGAATATTTTTGTAAGCAAAAGAATATTTTTTTTTAAGCAAAAGAATATTAATTTTACATTTGCAAGAAAATTATTTTTTAATAACAGCTAATTTAATCTAAAATGTTTGTGTTAATTAATTATTCGTTTCACATAAGACAAATAAACTTGCAAAAAATTTTCTGATTGTGGAATTATTTTCTTGATATTACGAATGTAATAAAATTGCATTATTTTATTTAGCATTTTTTATATTTCTCCATGATCGTATATTTAAAAGTTACTTTTAAATTATATTAATAAACTAAAATTTTAGATCTTGTTATTCAATCTTTGAAAAAATTGTACACCTTTCGTACTTTAATTTTCTTTCACCCATCTAGACCCAATTAGACGAAAAAATGCGTTTTTATCCGAATCATGAAATTTTCGTAATGAATAAAAAAGCAGAATTCCTCAGAGGAAGGAAAAGTCCTTACAATTGAAAATTTTCACCCCATCTCCATCAAACTTCATAACACCACGAACAAGTCATAAAAATAAAAAGCATCTGCCGAAAGGGTTGCCCTTCAGTTAGGGAAAGGAACCAGGAACCTAAAAAAAAATACACAAAAGTTTTTACTCCCCTTATATTGGAACTTTTTTCGTTAGCAGCTCTGTGCTTTCTTGTCTCACACGTAACTGCTTTCATCCATAGCGTCCCTGCATTTGCAGGAGGGTAGCATGTTTTGAAGCGTTTTATAATTGAGACCAGAGATGAGAAGGATCGATAGCATTTTTGGGGTAGGAATGAGGTGTGTAAGCCTTGACTCTCTGGGGTGTGAAGGGGCTCAAACCAGGCTCAAATAGGGGGGAAAAAATTCCCTCTCCACTTGCTCCTTTCAGTGTCACATGTGATGTTATAATTTTCGGCTTGACTTACAGGGCGAATAAAGAGGGTGGGACGAGTGCGGGTGGAGGCGCTCGCATTTCGACAAAGAAGCGTCGCTTTTTTTATAATTGCGTTTTTAATTTGATGGATTCTTTTGATGCATTTCGCGTGCGTTTTCGAGAGCGCAAGAGCTTTTCTGGCTGGGCTCGTCACCCCCTTCGCAACACGGCTGCCACCATTCCACGAAAACACCTCTTTCTCTTCTCTCTTTTCCCACCAACACCACCTTACACCCCGACGGGAGAGTGACTTTTATTTGTCTCCGTCGCGCGACTAATTTACTTCCAATTGCGTTTCCAAAGGCGTGCACCCGCGTCGGTGCTGAATTTCTCGTATTGTAGCTTTGCACGGAAAAAAAACAACTCGAAACCGAGGTAATCGTGTCTACGAAGAAAAACATGTTTTTCACTAGTTAGAACATTTTAACAAACCTGTTTCGTTATTAAATGTAACCTGCATTTTTATTGCTTTTCATTTTCAGCCTTTGCTTATTTCTCTTTACATTTGTAGTTAGTTTTGTTTATTGTTGATCATTTTTTAACTGCCCAGGGTGTTGAGGTTTTGTATAAATATTTGGAATTTGGGATATTTTGTAGGATTCTGGAATATTCTCTTGGATTTTCGAAAATCTTGTAAGATTTATACATAAATATATGATATTCTTAAATTTTTCATGAAATTTTTCAATATTCTGCAAAATCGTAGTCATTGTATAGAGTAAAAAGAAAATTGTGTTTTAAGATGCGCCTGAAAGTAATGATATCTTGAAATTAAGATTGGCCTGCCTATTATTATGATTTCCACAATGTAAATGAAAATAAGATGTGATCTGAAAATGAACAAGATCTGCCTTAAGAATGTTGCAACTTAAATTAAGACTTATTGCCTGTCTTAAAATAAGATTTACTTTTTACAGCGTGGGATTCACGATTTTTTAAAATATTCTGGATTATTCTTAAAACTCGGATTTATTTTACAATATTCTTGAAAATTCTGCAAGATTCTTTAGTATTTTCTATGATTCTATAGAATACTTCCAGATTTTGAAATATTCCCCAAGAATAGCCTACAAGCTTCTTATATATTTTACATGATTCGTTAATATTTTGCAAGATTCTTAAATGTATTAGAATATTCTTGTATCTTTTACAAGATTTGTGAATATTTTATAAGATTCCAGAATGTTTTACACTATTTTAGAGTATTCTGCCTGATTTTTCAATATTGTGTACGATTATTGTATGTTTTACAACATTTATGAATATTTTACAAGGTATTTGAATATTCTGCGAGATTCTTGGATGTTTTGCAAGATTCTAGAATATTTTACAAGATTCTAGAGAATTCTTCATGATTTTCCAATATTCTATAAGATTCAAAAGAGTTCTTCAAGATTCTTTAATATGTTACAAAATTTATGAATATTTTATAAGATTCTTCAATATCTTTTTTAAAGATTTCAGAGTCTTCTTCCAGATTATTTAATTTTCTCCAACATTCTTGTCTATTTTATAAGATTCTTGAATATTTTATAAGATTCCTGAATATTTTACATTATTTATCTGGAATATTTTCCAGATTTTTCAATATTCTTTAAGTTTATTGTATGTTTTACAATATTCATGAATGTTTTATAAGATTCTGGTATACTTTACAAAATTCTTGAGTATTTTACAACACATAATATTCACATTAATAATTTGAATCTTCTACAAGATTCTTAGATATTTTGCAAGATTCTAGAATATTTTATAAGATTCTAAAAAATTCTTCCAAATTTTTCAATACTCTATAAGATTCAAAAGAGTTTTACAAGATTCCTTTATATGTTACGAAATTCATGAATACTTTATAAGATTCTTAAATATTTTTTTTAAAGATTCCAGACACTTCTTCCAGATTTTTCAATTTTCTCCAAGATTCTTATGTATGTTATAAGTCTTCAAGAATAGTTCACATGATTTTCGAATATTTTACAAGATTCTTGAATATTTTACAAGATTCTTGAATATTTTACAAGATTCTTGTTTATTCCACAAGGTCCTTGAATATTTTTCAAGATTCTTGAATATTTCAAAAAATTCCTAGATATTTTCCAAGATTTTATGCAGTATTCTTTCAGATTATTCAATACTTTACAAGATTCTAGAGAGTTCTACAAGATTCTTGTACTTGTATTTTTCACAAGATTCATGAATATTTTACAAGACACAAGAATATTCATTCAGATTTTTCAATATTCTACAACACACTCTAATATTCTTTAAGATTCTTGAATATTCTTCAAGATTCTAGACCATTTTATAAGGATTGTTAATAATATAATGAATTTTTGAATATTCTATTAAATTCTGGTGTATACACAAATACTATTAAATATTTTACAAGATTCTAGAATATTCTCATATATTTTTCAATAATCTGCAATATTATGTAATATTCATCTAGATTCTTGAATATTCTACAAGATTCTAGAGTATTCTTTAAAATTTCCGAATAATTTACAAGAGTCTAGATGATTTTACAAGAATCCTAAATATTTTACCAAATTTTGGAATATTTCATTAGATTTTGAATATTCTTTAAGATTCTGAAATATACAAAAATACTCTTAAATATTTTACAAAATTTTGGAATGTTTTACAAGGTTTTAAAATTTTACAAAAACATTTTACAGGAATCCTAGAATATTTTGTAATATTATATATTTAAGTTTGTTGAGTATTTTATGTATAATATTCCTGAATATTCCACAAGTTTTTGAAGTAATCTACAAGCTTTCGAAGTATTCTACAAGTGTTTGAAGTATTCTCCATGATTCTTTTAAACATTCTCGAAAATCCTCAAATATTCTGAAAACCTCCAGAGTATTTTGCAGGATTCCAAGGTATTCTTAAAGATTCCACCCTTTTCTCGTTTTTAAAATATTCTCAAACATTCCAAAATATATTTGTAAACAATTGTCTGAAATTTGAAAAAATATCCCGTACTTAAATTGTTTTAAAAATGCAACATTAAGATTAATCAACATTATACAAAAATAACTGAAAGAGTGTACACGCTATTACACATGTAATAGTGTGTAATATTCATAACTGCGCAACTATTACACTATTACACGTGTAATAGCGTGTAATAGCCTGCATTTACATGTAAAAATTGAAGATATTACGGCTATTACAAGCTATTACACGAGGGGTGTACACTCCAATACCAGAGTGAATACCCCCTCGATTTTCTTTAAAAAAAACTACATATAATTAAGTATTATTTGTTTTTTTTTAAAAAAAAACTACATATAACATATTACGTACTATAACTTGAGATACAGAATTAAATGAATATTGTACCTTACATAAAAGAGGAACTCGGAGACAAAAATCTTACGAAACCTGAGAGGATAAAAATAAATAATGTACAACTTGCGTAATTTGTATACGACCCTTTATTGTCAATCTGAATAAAGTATTTCGCGGATGTTGTTTGATCATCCGAATGGGATTTTTTGTTTGCAAAAAATGGCGGATAAACAAAAGTACTTGCAAGCGACAACCTCCTGAAATTGACAGAAAGAGTAGAGCTGGGCATAAAGCAAAGAAATTGTTAGAAATCAATAAAACGTGGACAAAAATATAGCTGTCGCGAGCACATTCTGGCTGTAAACGTTGCACTTCTGGCTGTAACAACTCGACCTTTTACAGGCACTAGAAAAACCTTTTGCTGAAACAGTCTATCGAATTTTATCGAATCCTCCGTCATCCCCCTCGGCCAGCTCAGTTTTTGCCTCGTAAACTTGACGTGTGTCGCTGCAAGTCAATTACATCGAATACAAAAGCAAACACTCCAGCACAAATTTTCCCTCTTCGAGATTCCAAATTGAAAATTTCAAATTAAATTTTCAATGGATGAAATGAAACTTGCCGAGCTCCACTCCACGTGTAATATTTATTCTGAATAATTGTCAATTTATCAACTTTCAAAAAACGATGGATAAATACAAACTGAAGAATAAATAACCCAAGGACAAATAACTCAAGAATAAATAACTCAGCAATAAATACAAATTGTAGACAACAAATTTAAATTTTAGAGTACAACAAAATAGAAACTGAGGAACAAGCAGAATGAAGAATGAATTAAAAACAAGGAACAAAAATGAAAAATTATAAAAAGACGAAGTAAAAAATTATAAAAGGATAAAGTAACAAATTATAAAAAAATGAATAAAAAATTATAAAAGAAACGAATAAGAAAATTATAAAAGAAACGAATAAGAAAATTATTTTGAAAATGAACAAAATAAAACAGTTAAAAAATGAACAGAATAAATAGTTATAGAAAAAAGGAAAATAAAAAATTGGCAAATATTGAAATAGAATGTGAAGTTTGGACAAAAATGTATGTATGAATGGAAGACATGTTTCGAAAGGAATATAATGTAATTATAATGACACGAAGAGGTAAAATGAACTTTACAAGTTGGCAAGTTGAGACTGAGTTATTAAGATCGTTAGACTGGAAAATGTCTTACTTTCCTTCAACCCTCTTGGCTTCACGAGTCGATTCTCTGAAAAATTGATTAGAGGTTGTTTACACTAATCGATTTGTACTCGAAAGACTCTTACTAGACAAAACTTGAATCTCGAAAGTTGCTTTAAATCAAGCAATATTTTTTCTAATCCATCTAAAATCTAAACAAACCATTCTTCAAAACTTCTTTTAATTTCATTAATTCTTAATTCGTTTCTTTTAATTTTATTTTATACCATTTTATTTTATTTTAGAACATAATCACTGTTATAAAACCCTTTACACCCTTTAGCATTTCTTTTTGTTATCAAAATAACATTTTTTATTGCAAAATAACATTTTTTATTGCAAAATAATATTCTCTCCTTCAACAAGATTATTCCCAAGGAATTATTTATCTAATTTCACTATAAAACAATTTAAAATTCAAACTAATAAAAACAGCCTAAAAACGTAAATTAAAAAAATTTGTAAAGTAAATTTTCACTTGAAACAATTTAAATTAATTTTCCCGACTGTGAAAAAAATTGCGAAAAAGTCGAATTCGTTAAAATCGTAGTTGAATTTATTGAGGGTGTTTAATTAAAATCTGACAAGTGTGTTTGATTCGAAACTAAACTTGTCTGTGAATTAAAAAATTGATTATAAGATGGAAATGGAAAAAAAATTGACGATAGTGTTTGACACTTGAATAATTCAGAATATGTATTTCAAGTTGAAAAAATCTCTACCTTGCCTCCATTACATAATTATCATTCCCCTAACAGAAGTCACAAATTCACGCTCCGCTGAATTCACCGAATTTTCTCTCACTGTAACCATTCCTCACGACTTTAATTATGTCCGATTCTCGTCGGTTGCAAGAGCGACGGATTCGCGACTGAATATTATATTCTCTGCTAATTAAATATCACGCGTTGACGCTACTTCGTTTCCCACATTTGACGGTGACATTCACTTTTAACGATCGTAATAAAACCAGAGTTAAATTTTCACTAAAAGAGAAAGATAGACGGACATTTTTCTTCTTTAGTGCAAGACAACCGTTTTTCTTTTCAACAGCATTCTTTTCCTTTCCAAAAAAAGAAACATTTTTTCTTTCCCGAAAAATGGAAAATTTTTGCTCCTAATATACAGTAAGGTAAAAATTGTATTTTTCTACAAAAAGTCAAAAATTTTTTTTTTAACAATAATTTTATTTTGTTAACAAAAATGTTGTTCTGCAAAAAGTGTGTTTTCGTATTTTCGAAAAATTGGGTTTCAAAAATGAAAAATGGAATCAACTTGAAAGGGGTTGTATCCGAAAAGAGGGTAGTAATTGAGAAGAAAATTCAATTGTAATTAATATCTAATCAAGAATTAATAATCATTTCCAATAGAGACTAATATCCCTTTTGTTCAGTAGTTAATTAGCATCAGAAAATTAGTATTCACTGCATTGTTCATTTGATTGTTTGTGTGGTAACAAGGTTATTGTATTGCATCAATTGATATATTGAAAAAAAGCGTTTACGCATTCTCAAATTAAATAACAAAGAGATGCTAAATCACAAAATCACTGGAATCGCTAAAATTAAACGGGAAATTAATTTTATTTAGCATCAAAAGATGATTGAATATAAGAATTATTTACGCACAACTGACACTGAATAAAATTCAAATATCATCTCTGGCTTTATGCTTTCAATTTACCACCGAATTATCACTCAACTATCTCTGAATTATTAACGAAAAGAAAAAACAACAAAATAGAAAGAATTACAAATTTTCAGCACGCCTGAAATAACGCTCGGGTTAAAATTACAAAATCCAGTCAAATAGCAATCAAGGGTGAGCCAACAGTATTTTCAATAATACGATGGCAGAAATGCCTGCGGCCAATCGTTGACCTGGTTACATAAATGATAAACAATATGAAAATCCACGACGCTTTTGATTAGTTTTTCCCTGGGAAATTTATGAAAAGCGATATGATGCTAATGGATTGATGGTATCTCTTACACGAGGAACGGCAATAATTTCATTTTGACAAATCGTCCTTCAAATATGATCACGGACTTGGGAGTGTGAAAAAAAATATCACGCCCATAAAAAACGCTGAGCGCTGATTCTATTGAAGTCGCTGACATAACGAGATGCAATAAAATCAGTTTTATTCGCACGTTTTGCAAACATTGACGCATTTTTGCTTTCTTCAATTCTAATAACAAAAATTTCATTTAATATCTCTCTTGGCTATTTTTCTGCCTCAGCAACTTATTCTCTTTTCATTTTTCATAGACCAAAACTTTTTGGAAATTTTAATTTTTAATCATTAAAATTACATTTTTTGGGCATTTTTATTCATTCAACAACAATTTAACAAGAAATTAACAAGAAATTAACAAGAAATTAACAAGAAACTAACAAGAAATTAATCTTATTTTGAAACACAAATTTCGATATTCTGGTTAGGATTACTGGAAATTTGGATGATTTGACTAATATTATAGGTTGAAGAATCAAAGCTGTGGTAAATGTGACTAGCATTTTTGCTGAATTTATTATTTATTAATATTGTTCTTAATTTACTTTTTAATACTGTAGCAATTATTAGTAGTACAAAAATTATTGTAGTGAATATACACTGAAAAAACTAAAGTGATTACTAGTGGCAATTTAGTAAAATTTTAACCAATTATTTGGTAAATATAACCCAAGAAAACTAGTAATCCTTCCTGCCAACTATTTACATGGTAAATAGTACCATTTATTTTTTTCAGTGTAACAAACTTTCTGGTCGGAATAACTAGAATTGTGGTTAATTTGACTAACTTTGATGGAACTAGAATTTTTGTTAACCTGTCCAATCCTTTAGTTAAAAGGACTATATAATTGTTGTGGTCAATTCATTCTACATGTTATTGTTAACTTAACTAACATTGTGAATCTGGCAATTTAACTATCATTTTGGTTTGGATTATCAGAATTGTGGTCAAGTTAATTACAATTCTAAAATAGCTACAATAGCAGTTAGTTTAACTAACTTTCGATTCTACAGAATGTTCAAAGTTTTGGTTAATTTTACTAAAATTATAGTTGCAACAACCAGGGTTTCTAAATTCCCAGTAATTCTAACCAAACTTGTAGTTAACGCAACTAGTGTTTCAGTCATAAAAACCAGAATTGAGAAAAATAGAACTTAAAATAATCAAAATTGTAGTTAATCTAACCAAGATTCAAATATCCAAATCTTTGAAAAAAAGAAAAGAAAGCAAAAATACAAAAGAAAAAAGAAAAAAGAGAAAGAAAAATGTAAAAGAAAAAAGAGAAAGAAAAAATGCAAAAGCAAAAAGAATGAAGAAAAGGGGATAAATGAATAGAATATAAAAAAGCAATTAAATTTTGTAAATACGGCGTAAATTTTCACTTGGTGACAAAGATAATAATGTTCTGATGAATGTTTGTAATAATAATGATGATAATTTATAACAAGGCAAAGCTGCTTTAAATAATTGAAAGCTAGGAAAAGATCTAGGTCAAAAATAGAGGAGTTGCAAGGTCACAAGTTATCTGAACAGGAAAGAGGAAATTGTGGTGAAGTCAGGCACGACGAAATCTCATCGGTCGTGGAAATGCTTAAATCCTGTTTGGAGGCTCTGGAAAATCCTGCGTTAGATGCTCACAGGTATACGGCATGCTTTCTCGCTGAAGCAACAGTTCGTTCTGCCCCCATTTCCTCCCCACAGACTCCCCCACACCCCACCTAGAACCACCCCCAACGACCCCCGTGTGTTCCTCCTTTTGCCACCCTAAACCACCTCTACCAAAGCTGTCTCTCTCTTTCTCTTGCGGTCGCTGCTTCTCTCTTAGTATGTTCTCTCTATGTTTTTCTCTCTCTTTCTGTCTCTCTCTCTCTGTCTCTCTCTATCTCTATTTCTCTCTCTCTCTCTCTCTCGTTCTCGTTCTATTTCCCTTCCTCTCGCACTATTTCTCTCTCTATTACAGTTTTAGTTTTTCTTTCACAGTGTCTTTTTCTTTCTTAGTGTCCTATAATCTTTTTCTCCTTCTCTCTCTCTCTCACACACACTCTCTCTCTCTCTCTCTCTCTCTCGCTATTTCTCACCCTCTCCTTTACACTCTCTGTCTTTCTCTCTTACTCTCTCTTTTACTTTTTCTATCTGAATTTCTATCTTTCTCTTACTATTTCTTTCTCTAGTACTCCTTATCTTCCTCTCTGTCTATATCTATCTCGATCTAACTCTATTTCTCTACATCTTTCTCTCTCGCTTTTCTTCTCTCGCCTTCTGGCTCGTACTCTCTTTGTCTTTTACTCGTGTACAAGGGTGTACTTTAGACTTTACTAAATTTAGGTTCCTAAGCCACTAGCTACATTCACTTCCTTGTGAACTTGCTCCTATCTCTCTCAGTCTCTGTCCTTATCCCTTTTACTCTCTAATTCACTAAATCGTTTTGTTTCCATTCTGAATTTTTTCTTTCTCTATTTCTTGAACCGTTTTCTATCCCACTCGTTACTCTTCCCTATCTTTGATTTTCTCTTTTTTGCCAAAAAGTCTCTCTTCTTCTTTTTTAGTATTTCTCTCATTTTTACTTTTTGCAAACGTTTTTTTCTTGCTTGTATTTCTCTTCTCTTTCTTTCCTAATAAAGGGTTTTTCTGTATTTTCGTGTGGTTCCCCTTTCTTTCTTTTTCCTATTATATAGTTTCTTTGTCTTTTCGAGTGCTTTTCTATCTCTTTCTTAAAATATAGTTTCTCTGTCTTTTCGAGTGCTTTTCTATCTCTTTCTTAAAATATAGTTTCTCTGTCTTTTCGAGTGGTTTATCCTCTCTTCTTATGCGCAAGTGAGCCAAGAGAAAGAGAGAAAATTAGAAACTTTGAAGACAGAAGAGTAGAGTAAAAAAAAGCTACAAAAAAGATAAGGAAAAAATAAGAGAGAGAGAAACATATTTATGAATTAAAGAGGAGAAAAAGAAAAACAAGAAAAACAAGAAAAACAAGAGAAAAAAGAGACCAAAGGAAAAAGAAGAAATAAATGGAAGAGAGGAAAAGAAACAACAAAATTAAAAGAAAAGGAAAACAAAAGAAGTGAAAGAATAGGTAAGTAAAGGGATTGAATAAAAAGAGAGAAGATGAAGATGAAGAGAATAAAAAGTACGATTAGAAGAAAAGGCGAAAAAAGAAGGAAATAAAGAGGATTACAAGAGAAAGAAAAAATTAAACAAAAAGAAGGAAAAATAAAGAAAGCGAGATAAAGAAAAAGAAGAGAGAGATAAAAAGATAGAGAAAAGAGAGAAAAAAGAAAGAAAATAGGGTAAGAGAAAAAGAAAGTAAACGCAGAGAAGGAAAGAGAGAACAGAGAAAAAAGAGAAAAAAGAGAAAAAAGAGAAAAAAGAGAAAAAAGAGAAAAAAGAGGAAAAAAAGGAAAAAGAGAAAAAAGAGAGAAAAGAGAGAAAGAAAAAAGGAAAATGAAAGAAAATAGTCATAGAAAAAGAAAGTAAACAGAGAGAGAAAGAAGAAAAAGAGAAAAAGAAAGAAGAGCGAAGAGAGAGAAGAGAGAGAAGCAAAGAGAAAGAAAACAAAATGAAAAAAATCAAGAGAGAGAGAACAAAAGTGAAAAAGACAGAAAGAGAGCAACAGAGTAAAAAGACAGAAAGCAGCAAAGAGAGACAGAGTGTAAGAAGAGAGAGTAGAGCGTCTTGCCATATGGATATATGTCTGTCTCTGTTGCTCTGTGGGTCTTTGGGATGCTCTTGGTGCTCTCAGTGTCTCGTTTCACGTCTGAGTCGCTCGAGCCACACGACCTCTTCTCCCTTTTGCCCTACTACATCGACTCTTACTACTTCTCAGTTCTCAACCTTGCCCACAGCTTCTCCTGGCATAAAGGGGATGCATCCCTAACACTTCAGACAGAGCTCTCTTGGCAGCAGACACGAGGAATTCCACTCGCTATCAGACGTGACTATCGCTCTTTCAGTGCCAGTGCCGTTACGACTCCTACACGATTACGAGGCTAATTCTTACAGGCTGATGTAATGTCTTAGGTGAGGAGTTATGCTTTTATGACTCCTTGGTCGTCTAACAGGATACACACTTTCATTCTTTAACCAAGTTTCTCCCATATTCCTATACGAACATGCAAAATTCTTTTCAATTCCAGTCAATCGATTTTTTACTTTATTTCAAATCTTCATCGAATTTCACCTTTCTACTATTTTTAGAATTGTGTTTTTTTACATTTTTGGTATTTTTTTACAGTTTCTATCGTTTTTTACAGTTAGTGTTTTTTTACATTCTTTAGTTTTTTACATTCTTTAGTTTTTTACATTTTTCAGTTTTTTTTACATTTTTTAGTTTTTTACATTTTTCAGTTTTTTTACATTTTTTTAGTTTTTTACATTTTTCAGTTTTTTTACATTTTTTAGTATTTTTTAAATTTATTCCTTTTCTATTATTTTACTTTACTATTTTCCATTTCTGCTGTTATTTTCTATTTTAATTATTACACGGAGAAAAGTCGCAAGTTTTATTTTACTTAGGGAAACATTGTTTATTATTATTTTCTATTTTTAGTGCTATTTTTTGTTTTTATTATCATTTTCTATTCCTGTTGCTATTATTTTTTACGTTCTCATTAATAATGAGATGGTATCAACTGTTTTTATTATTATTCGTTAGGTTTTCTTTAATTAACTTTTCATATTCTTTACTGAATTATTTTTAATTTATTCTCAAATTTTAAAAAAATTTTCTCCATTCTTTTCAATTAATTGCGTACAATAAGAGTTTATGTACAGAAAGGAAAACAGCAGAAAAAGATAAAGACTTGAAGAACTCGTTGGTCTGACCGTTACTTACTTTTTCTACTACCGGGTTTGAAAATCTTGTAGTCGAATGTACGTTCTGATTTATTATCGACTCGTAGCTGAAAAATCGGTGATTTTACATTACATCAGCCACTGATTCTTGTGGCTGACGAACATGAACACATTTTTACGTTAACACATGTGAGTCGACTTAAAGCATAATCGTATATTAATCGTTGATTCACATTTAGCGAAAACACGAATACAAAATACGAATATTTAACGAATACAAAAAGAACCCAAAAAGTAAAAAAGTTCGTACATTTTTTGTCCCTCTCATAAAAAAAACTATTTCCTCTACTGTATTTAAATCATTGCTCTCCTTCTTCTTTAAATCATTTCTTCTCTTCCTGTAAAAAAATCAATCATTTGTAAAAAAAAGGTTCGCAAAAAACTTTTGCACCTCTTTTTGTTTCCCCTTGTCTTTCTCGGGAAAAATACACTCTCATTATTGATGAGAATGTAAAAACTACTATCCGTAGCACCAAAAAAAATGTCATCGTTTCTATAGTTCGTTTCTTAGTGACCTCGATCACTAACAAAACCATGATCATAACGTATTTTATTAATATAGGGATATAAACGTATTTTCTTGTATTTCAAGAAGGGGGGATTGCATGTTTGCCAAAAAAGGCGTAAGAGTGCTGAAAGTTTAGAAACTCCTGATCCTGGTTGTTTGGTTATTATTAGAAACGCTGACTCCTTCACACAGAAAGCAATACCGCGATACTGCGGTTAAGAAACAAGCTGGTATCAAGTTCAGTCGGTTAGTTTGTGTTTGTCACAGAGAACTCTTTCATCGAGTTGCGAAGGAGGGCAGAAGTGGTTTGCGAATAGTTGGCGTGTATAGGTAGAGTAGTCGAGGACGGAGTTGCGAGTGTGTCTCGCTAACAGATGGGGTGAGAATCGTGGGTCTGAAGGGGTTAGGGGGAGGGGTGGCAAAGTCAGCGTAACACTGACATCAACCGTTGGTCGGTCAACTGCCATGGACTAGGCTAGCAATCCGCTGGAAATCACGAGAACGAGCGAAAGGGAGGTTTCAGGTGGGGGGAGTTGTACTCATTGTGCGAGAGTGAGACGGAGGAGAGAAAGAGCAGGATGGAGAGACAGAGAGTGATAGAGGCGAGAGAGAGAGTGATGGAGAGGGCAATAGGCAGCGAAAGAGAAGGAAATGGATAAAGATAGAGAGATATAGGAGAAGAGAAATAGATAGAAGAAGAAAGATGCACAGAAGATAGATAGAAATAGATAGATAGATAGATAGATAGATAGATAGATAGATAGATAGATAGATAGATAGATAGATAGATAGATAGATAGATAGATAGATAGAGGAATAGAAATAGATAGAAGAAGAAAGATGGACAAAAGTAAGATAGATAGAAGAAGAAACATAGACAAAAGTAACATAGATAGAAGAAGAAAGGTAAAAAGTACGAGAAGGGTAGAAAGAAGTCCCAAATGCAGAAAGAGAACAAGAAAAAACGAGAGAGAACAAGAAAGGGATTAAGAACAAGGCAGAGAATAAAGAATAACATAGAGAAAAAGAATAACATAGAGAAAAATAATAACGTAGAGAAAAATAATAACGTAGAGAAAAAGAATAACGTAGAGAAAAAGAATAACATAAAGAGAAATAATATGGAAAAAAAGAATAACATAGAAAAGAAGGAAAACATACAGAAAAGGAAATAGAAAGAGAGAAAATCAAGAAAGACAACGAAAGGAAGAGAAGAATACGAGCAGGAGGAAGAGAGAAATAAACACAGGATGAGAGAGAAACGCGAAACAATTACAGGGTGTTACAAAGAGGAAGATAGAAATGAACATCGAGAGTTAGATAAATGTTTCCATAAAGAATAAAAGTATCCAAAAGAGAAACAATATTTCAAAAGAGAAAGAAATGTACCAAAAGAAAGAGAATGATGTTTACAAACAAAGAAACGTTGCTTAAGAATGAAAGAAATATATGTGAAGAACAAAAAAATGCACCTAAGAATATATTTGACTAAAAAATTGCACTTGAAAGTGAAGAAATGTATCCTTATGAAAAAATGCCTAAAATAATGGATATGAAGACATAGAAGAATGTATTTAAAGATAAGAAAAAGTTTCTAAAGAAATGAAGAAATGAATGTAAACAAAGGAGAGGATAGATTTAAAGGTACAAAAAATGAATTTAAATAAATGAAGAAGTTGATTTAAAGGCAAAAGAATTAATTTATGAGAAACAAGGAAATGGATTTAGAGAAGAGAAGAAATGCATGGATTTAAAGAAATGAAGGAATGGATTTGAAGAAATGATTTTTCTTAAGAAATGGAGAAACGGATTTAAGTAAATAGAAAAAAGGATTTAAAGAAACGAAGAAATGGATTTATAGAATTGAGGAAGTATAGTAACGAAATTGAAGAAATAAAATTAAAAAACGAAGAAAAGAAGAAATGGATTTAAGTAAAT
Organism: Ganaspis sp. Gsp50; assembly: GCA_011057455.1. Classification (NCBI taxonomy): domain Eukaryota; kingdom Metazoa; phylum Arthropoda; class Insecta; order Hymenoptera; family Figitidae; genus Ganaspis; species Ganaspis sp. Gsp50. Next base: position 3,012 of record WNHD01000167.1, on the reverse strand, counting down.
GAAGAAATGGATTAAAATGAAGAAATGGGTTTAAAAATGAAAAAGGGATTTAATTGAAGGAAATATAAGAGATTTAAAATAAAACATAAGATAGATTGAAGGAACCGAAGAAATGGATTTGAAGAAATGAAGGAATGGATTTGAAGAAATGATTTTTTTTATAAAATGAAAAAACGGATTTAAGTAAATAGAAAAAAGGATTTAAAGAAACGAAGAAATGGATTTATAGAATTGAGGAAGTATAGTAACGAAATTGAAAAAATAAAATTTAAAAACGAAGAAAGGAAGAAATGGATTTAAGTAAATGAAGAAATGGATTAAAATGAAGAAATGGGTTTAAAATGAAAAAGGTATTTAATTGAAGAAAATATAAGAGATTTAGATTAAAATAAAACATAAGATAGATTGAAGGAAACGAAGAAATGGATTTGAAGAAATGAAGTAATGAATTTGAAGAAATACATTTAAAGAATGAAGAAAAGAAGAAACGGCTTTAAGTGAATAAAGAAATGGATTTAAGGGGAAAAGAAATAGATTTAAGGAAACGAAGAAATGGATTGAAAGAAACGAAACAATGAATTCGAAGAAATACATTTAATGAAAGAATGAAAAGAGGAAACGGATTTAAGTTAATAAAAAAATAAATTTATATAAAGAAAGAAATGGATTTAAAAAAACGAAGAAATTGATTTAAAGATATGATAAAATAGATTTAAAAAAATAAAGAAATGGATTTCTAGAAACAGACGAAGTGGATTTGATGAAATAAACTGCATTAAAAACAGATTTAAATAAAAAATGAAGAAATGGATTTAAGGGAATATTGAAATGTATTTAAGGAAATAAGGAAATCGGTTTAGAGAAACGAAACAATGGATTTAATGAAATGAAGTAATGAATTTGAAGACATAAATTAAAAAATGAACAAAGGAAGAAACGGATAAGAGATGTAGAAATGGATTTTAAAAATGAAAAAATGAAGTTACGAAAAAAAATAGATTTAAGAAAACGATGAATCGAATTTATAAAAATGAAGCAATGAGTTTGAAAAAATAAATTTTAAGAAACGAAGGAATGAAGAAACAGACTTAAGTAAATGAAGAAATAAATGAAGAAATGGATTTACAGAAATGAAGAAATTAATTAAAAGAAATGAAGAAACTAACTTAAGTAAATGAAGAAATAAATGTTAGCAAATGAAGAAATGGATTTAAATAAACGAATAAATGAATTAAAAGAAATGAAGAAATGAATTTAAACAAATCGAAAAATTAAATATTTATAAAATACGGATTTATAGAAAAGAAAGAAGTGGATTGAAGAAAAAAAATGTATTTAAGAAAACAACGAATTAGACTCAAACTAGCAAAAAAATCAATTTTCTCGAAACGCAAAAAAGGATATAGAGAATAAAAAACCTACTTACTGAAGAAAAGAAAACTATTTTAGGATGAATAACATTAAGATATATAAGAAAAGTAAAGATTATGCGAAATATATCTAAACATATAAAATGTATCGAAATGTAAAAAGTATCTAAATGTAAAAAGTATCTAAATGTAAAAAGTACCGAAATATAAAAAGCATCGAAATATAAAATGTATCTAAGATATAAAAAGTACCTAAGCTATAAAAAGTACCTAAGCTATAAAAAGTACCTAAGCTATAAAAAGTACCTAAACTATAAAAAGTACCTAAGCCATAAAAAGTATCTAACATACAAGAAGTATCTACGACACAAAAAGTATCAACAGAATGAGAGAAAATCGGATCTAGAAATAAGAAAACGTATGGAAAAAAGAAAATGTATTTAAAGAGCGATAGAGAGAAAATGCGTTGAAAGTTTCGTGTCTAAAGAGAGAAAGAAGATGAAGAACAAGTCGACAAACCGAGACGGTTGTGTGTACTGACTCTAAGTCTCTGACTCCTTTTCCTTTGCCTTTTGTTTGAATTTTTTTACTCCGTTTGTGGAATCGCTTGCCTACCAAGCAGTGAATCCGAGGATTTGATCGAAGCTGCCTTTCCTAAATCGAAAAGGTTCACACAGCATTGGCTTCTGGAAAACTTGCTCTTCCAATTCCAATATCCCCGAAGGCAGTATACCTTCCTGTCTTCAAGCTAAGGCGCGACTCCATGTAAGCACTGTAGTTCAGATACCAACACATTTACCAAACTGTGTGCACGTCACTAAACCTAGATAGACAGTATGTTCCTGTGCGTGTTCAGATTTTCTCCTAAAAACTTCACAACCCATGAAATTACATACTTACGAAAATACACGAGGTTTGGCAAAAACATTTTCTGATTAATTCTAAGCGACAGGATTTTAGAATGTAACGTTTGAATTAGACTTTTTTTTAATGTTTGAAAAAAATGTACGAGTTTTAGCAACAATTTTGCCTGGTGAATTTGGTAAATCAGTTAATAACAATAATAATAATGAATAATAATAAATAATAATAATGAATAATAATAAATAATAATTCAAATTTTTCCACTAATTATTTTGGCTTTTAGGGTTCAATGACGAATAAAATTGAAATTATATTGTCAAACGTAAATAATAATAATGAATACTAATAAATAATACTAATGAATAATAATAAATAATAATAATGAATAATAATAAATAATAATTAAAATTTTTCCACTAATTATTTTGGCTTTTAGGGTTCAATGACGAATAAAATTGAAAGTATATTGTCAAACGTAAATAATACTAATGAATACTAATAAATAATAATAATGAATAATAATAAATAATACTAATGAATAATAATAAATAATAATAATGAATAATAATAATAAAAATAACAATTAAAAAAAGTGTAAAAAATATTTTCAGACATTTCAAAGAAATGTAACAATTTCAAACAATTAAATAAATAGGACAAAAACAGTATCAAACAATTCAATTAGGGGAGAGTGGGGCAAAACCGGGTAGGCGGGTCAAACCGGGTACCCCTACTTTTCTATGTTCCCAATTTTCATTTTTAATAATGCTTACATATA